>APFE031050605.1:10059-34902 GCA_000404065.3 Pinus taeda
TTCCTCCATATTCTTGTATGTTTGCTTATATATGCATTTGTATGGTTAACACATATCTGGTCCTGTGTTATTTATGAATATAGATCTTTGTTCTTTGATAGTAGTATGTTGCTGTGATTCCACACGTGCTCGTTGAAGCTGGGCAGACAAAGAAGAAGCGGCAAAGCTCTATCAGGAAGGAGAGGAATCAAACAAGGAAATCAAGCGCAATACTAAGGTTGGTCTCCTTTGTTCCACTCTTATCTAGTTTCATAAAGGAAAACGAAAGTAGACTTTACTTGTTTGTTTCTAAGATAGCTACCAGTCTTAGTGGGAATAGCAGCATCCAAGTGGACACTATTCCCGGTAACACTTAGTGACAAAATGACAATTTAAATGTCAACAAGCAATTAAAAGGCTAAGTAAAATAGACTTTCATGTATGTACATTTGAAAAGATGGATTGAAATTTCCACTATAGTTTAAATAATAAAATAAATAATATCTTTTGTTAGGAAAGAAGAATAATACAACAATAATGTATATTGAGAGTGAAAGAGAATTAAAAATCAAAATAAATGAAAAATCTCCTATTTTTCATATTATACGAGGACTAATGTCATTCAAATGAGGGATGTGAAAAATACATTCATGGAATTCTTCAATTTTATATGTGGCTTCTCAATTTCTACTAGAAAGTGACCTCACCTTTTGCCCAAATTTCCATCTAGATGAAGATTGACTACCTTTATCTAACCTTAAAACTGTAAGAATGCATTATCTAGGTTGTCAATCAAATTTATTGTGCACTTCTCAATTCCTATACATGTTGTATGATTTTGTTAAGGAAGAATATGCCTTTACCACACCCCATTATTGTATTTTTCCCACTCTTACCTAAGATCCCTCTCCCACTCTCCATGGAAAATAAGAGCCTATGACTAGAAAGGCTACTATCATTTCCTTCCACTCTTCCTTTCCTTTATAATCTATCCGAAGAGGGTTCTTAGAGTGATTTATTTTTGTATAAGAATACTTTTCCATATGACCTCATTTGTTATGAATATCCATAATATTTTTCCTACTAGAGCTTTAATAAGTAAATGGATGCTCTTTAACCCCTAATCCCATAGGGATTTTGGATTTACATTCCTTTTCCACTTGGTCATTGTTATCTAAAATTGGTTTTGAAGTTGGAATTTTAACAACTTAATGTTAGAATTTATGATAAATCAATTTCCAAATGTTAAGAGGAGATTTGATGTTTTATCCTTCTTCATGTTTCTAGAGAGCATAACTCATTCGCTGAGGATAATTGGTTATAAAAATAAGCTTTTATATTGCATGAAGGTTTTTTTTAAGCAATATTTGAATGGAATGGCTCATGTATCAACATTTGGAAGTGTTTTTATTCAAAATTATTGTGTAATAAAGTTGTTATTCTATTTTTGCATTATTTTGTTTTTTCTATTATTTAATTCCAAAAGTAGATAGACAATATGTATTTTGTTAAAAAGTCCATTAATATGTTTAGGGAAAATGTATTATGCAGTAATAAAATGAAAGTGAAGACATGTATAAAATAATTCTAAAAACTATCTAATTTTTGAGATTAAAAATGAAATTTAATGTATATTCTAATTTTATACTTAAAATATTGAATTTAAAGCGAATGTCTTGGAATACTTTAATTTAATTTAATTTTAAAAGAATGTCTTGAAAAACTTTATTGTGATTAATTGTTAGTTGGTTAAATTAATTCTTAATATGGTTTTTTATTTGAGAAAAAAAGAGTAATAACATTGGATTATAATCAAACATGGAACCTCTACAAAATCCATCCTATTCTAATACCTTTTACAAACTATTCTAAACAAATGTTTTCCATATACACTATAGAATACTCCTATAGACAAATTAAACTTATAAATTTATATAACGTATATCAAAGTGAGGTTGGATTATTTGAAAATAGAAGGGTGAGCCTTAAAAGCTTCTTGCATATTTTAGACATTAGTGTCCTCAAACTACAGCTCTTGTTCCACTTCTCCCTAGCCTTATTCCTTATGGTTCCTCACTAGTATTTGAATATTTCTAGATTCCCTTTACCCCTTGGCTAATATCTGGTCCCCACCATTGTGAGCATCATGTCCATGGAACCTCAGACTCTAGTGCTCCTTGCAATTTCTCAAATTTCCTCTATGTTGGTTCCTATTTTTTAATCCAATAGTGCTAGATGTGTCTAACTTTCTTTTTCTTCCCAATAACTCAACGTCCTAATGGCATTTAACATATTATCTATGGACTCAACCATATTAACATATTATCTACAGACTGAACCATATTAACATATCACCTACGGACTCAACCATATTTCCAGTAGTTGATTCATTGGCTCCTGTACCATTGAATATCTTTGAGAAAGTGCAATACATCTCACAATGTCTATTATTGTAAGCTGCCCTATATCTCTTGTAGTGTTAGAACGATACTACTAATCCATTTATTGACAATGGTAAGGAATATTAACATGAGCGACTTTATGGAACACCATTTAATGGAATTTAGTTACATCTCAACCAAATTCAAATGATTTGGTAGATATTACCTATTAGAAAAACTGGAAAGAAAAGAAATGAATTAAATTAACAAGTAACTCAAAGGTGAGAAAGTTGCACCTCAAGACTACACAAACTAGAGCATATGCTCTCATATTCAATTAATCAAAGATCAGACAATAAATGCATCTCAAAAGAATAGGGAGGTGAGAACAAACTCCTACAACCTAGGAACTAATCCTAACTTAAGGAGTTACATTACAATCATGTAACCATTTCTCCATTAATACAATATAATGTTAACTATTTCCAACTCTCCCCCTTAATGGAGAAAGTATTATCTTGAAGTCCTAACACCCTGCTAAAGAATTCAAACTTCACTTTCCCAAGAGGCTTTGTAAAAATATCAGCCATATTGTCACATGTTTTACAGTCTTCAATAAATATTTCTTTTGAGTGGACTTTTTCTCTTACGAAGTGAAACTAAGTATCTATGTATTTCGTGTTCTTATGAAACACTCGATTGTTCGGTAGCTTAATGGAACTATGGTTATACAATTGATGACGGTTGCTTCTTTTTCTCTTCTCCTGCATCATGGAGAAGCCTCCTCAACTAGATAGCTTCACATGTCGTTGCGCATACTGCTTCGTACTCAACTTCAGCTGAAGATAAAGAAACATATATCTATTTTTTTTACTCCATGCTATTACCCTAGATCCAATATTGAATTCATATACCATGATAGATCATCGATCATCTAGGTTACCTATCCAATCAGAGTTTGAAAAACCTGTGAAAGTAACATTAGATCTATTAGTGTATAAAATACCATAATCACAAGTACCATGAAGATAGCTCGGTACATGTTTTTCTGCTACCCAATGAATTTCAGGAGGTTTAGACATAAACTGGCTTAGCACACTAACATAGTTTGCTAAGTCTTGTCTAGTTGTACTAAGATATATTAGACTTCCAATTAGTTTCCTATACAAAGTAGCATCCACCTCCCTAAAGTCATCGTCTCTGCACAATTTCAGGTTGTGGTACAAAGGTACTAATTTTGTCTTACACTGTTCCATTTTGAACTTTTTGATTTGTCCTCTAACATACTTACCTTGAGTAAGGAAATTCTCCCAAGAGTCACTCCACACTTCTAGACCTAGACAGTGATGTAAACTTCTGAGTTATTTCATCTCAAAAACTAGTGACATCTACACTTTGATTTCTTTGATTAATGCATCTGCATTACCTTTTATAATCATCTCATCCATATACAAGGAAATCAAAATTATCTTCCTGTGTTCATCATACATGGGATATATATTTGGATCATTCTTACTCCTAAGAAAACCATGTTGTAAGAAAATTGAGTCAATCTCCTCATACCAAGACCCGGGTGCCTGTTTTAAACCTAAAAGGGCCTTTTTAAATCTACAAACTAAATTCTCATGCCATTGTTTAACAAATCCTTTAGGTTGCATTAAATAAACCTCTTCCTTTAAATAACCATTTAAAAATGTAGAATTAACATCTAACTAGTGTAGCTTCCACTGATGTTTTGTAGCTACAAAAATTAACATTCTAATAGTATTCAGTTCAACTATAGGAGCAAAGGCTTCTTCATAGTCAATTCCCTCTTTTTGTGAATAACCCTTTGCTACTAGTTTGGCTTTAAACTTGTCTATATTCCCTTTGCAGTAAATTTAGGTTTGTAAAGCCATTCTCAAGCTATGGATGTTTTTCGTTCAGGAAATTCAACTTGTTCCCAAGTATTATTTCTAATAATAGATTCAAATTCCTCATTCCCTGTAGCCCTCCACTCATGATATTGACTAGCTTCTTTGTAATTTGTGGGTTCTAAACATCTAAAATGTTTGACATTAAAGCATAGTCTTTCAATCTAGCTGGTAGTTGAGTCTACCTACCTGATCTTCTCGATAAGGGATGCACCTCAAATCTGTCTGCTTCAAACCTTAGCGGGCTCGACATACTAATTACATCACTTGCTTCTTCCCTTCTCTCCTTATGTTGTTGTTGTTGTTGCTATTGTTGCATGCCCTCACCGCTTTCTTCCATCAACAATGGAATGTGCCACTCTTCAAGGCTATTCCCCTTATTTCCTTCCTCAGTCTGCTCATGAAACAGAACATCTCGACTCACAAATACTTTATTAGTCAAAGGATTAAAAAATTTATGAGCTTTAAACTCAATGTAGTATCCTACAAAGATGCATTTCGTGGCCTTAGGATCTAACATTTTCCTATCATCCTTGGGAATATGGGCAAAGGATTTTGACCCAAAAACCTTTAAATGATTCACTATAGGCTTATATTCATAAAGTGCTTCAAAAGGAGTTTTAAAATTGAGACATTTAGTTGGACTCCTATTTTTCAAGTATACTACAGTGTTAATGGATTCAGCCCAAAAACCTTTAGATAGACCCTTACCTTGAAGCATATTTCGTGCACACTCCACAAGGGTTGTGTTCTTGCATTCTACAACTCCATTTTGATGTGGAGTGTGAGGTACTGTGAAATCTTGAAATATCCCATGATTCACACAAAATTCATGAACTCTCCCAATTTGTATTCTCCCATTTTATCAGAGCGAAGACTTAATGAATTTCCCTGCCTGCTTCTCCACCATATTCTTAAATTCTTTAAAGAATTGAAATGTCTCACTCGTCGTTCTAATAAAATATACCAAAGAGAATCTAGTGCAATCATTAGTAAAGAGTAGAAAATAATATACACCACCTACTGACCTAGTATGCATAGGTCTGCATATATTTATATGAACAAGCTCCAAAATATCTCTTTTCTTCCTCTCAACATTGAAAGGAAATTCTTCTCTATGCATTTTCCCTAATGCACATCCATCACAATCTAAATGAAAATTCTGAAAAATAGTTAGTCCATCAACCATACCTTTTCTCTGTAGCAGCATGAGATCTTGTAGGTTAAGATGCTCGAAACTTTGATGCCAAAGATTCTCGGTTGTCAATCATGTTGAAGCCAAAGCTTAGTGTGGCATGCTCTTGACATTCAACCTGTATAGGCCTCCCACATGCACTCCTCATGCAACTAGTTCCTTCTTGCTGACCTTTATGACACAGTATGATCTGAAGAATTCGAGTTGGAGGTCCTGATCTTCCATCATAGAAACAGAAATTAGGTTATTCTTGATCCCAAGTGCATACATAAATTTTTTAATATACCTGATATTACCATGAGGCAACATCACCAGAACATCACCGTACCCCTTGATGTGATAATCTTTGTCATCACCTAAATATATGTGAGCTCTAGAATTATTTTCTTTTAAATTTTTGAACCAATTCCCATTACCTATCATATGCGATGACGCGCCTGAATATACGAACAATATTTTGGCCTCATCCTCCTCAAGAGCTGAAAGAGCATAATCAACTACGAATAATCGAAGATCATGTCTGTGACCTTAATCAGCAAAGTGCCCTGTGTGCTTTCTCTTTTTATTTCTAGCCTCATCTTCCTTTTTCTTAAAGAAAAACTTAGCTAAATGACCAGTCTTCCCTCAGCAAAAGCATTTAATGTCTCATTTGTTACCATTTTTACTTGGAGACATACTTCTAAATGGTCTATTTTGAAAAACGCCACTGCCTTTCTGTCCATGTGGTTGTTTCCCTTTGTATGGCTTCTTCTTCGCCATCATAAAAAGATCAGCACTTTGTGGTCTCAAATTTTGTCGTCGCTTTTCTTCTTGTATCACGATTCCTGTTAGCTCTTCAAATGCAGGGGATCTCTCCCTTGCAGACAAGCCTGTGATAAACATATGGTATTCATCCATCATCTTGTTCAATGTAATTGTGATAACATCGGATTTATACACCTTCTCACCGATGTCAGCCAAACTGTCCTTCAGGTCCTTGACCCGTGCAATGAATCCAAAAAAAGATTGATTCTCCTCCATCCTCATGGAAAACAACTTGCCTTTGAGCGACAAGATGTGATTCGTGTTTGGTATCCCGTAAAGGTTCTTGAGTGTAGTCCATATCCCACTCGATGATTTACAGTCTCTAATATGTGGGATAATATTGTCTTTCACAAACATCTTCAATAAAACTTTCACCTTATTATCCCTTTTATCCCAATTCTGTATTAGCATTGTCATACCACCTGGTGAAATGGTCGGCTTCTGCTCATCGCTGCTAACGATCGACCAAGTGCTCGATCCCTCAAGCAATGTTTGTAGCTTGAATTTCCAATTGGTATAATTGGTCCCGTCGATTTTGTTAGTCTCATTGAGATAACATTCTATGAAATTGTTCATTTCGAACTAATCGGAATCTAGATCCCCAATCTTTAGTCGATTCTAACCAAGTGAAAAATTACAAGCTTAAAAAAAGAACAATATCACAACATACGATAACCTTTGAAATGTCATAGATAGGTCTGATCTACCACCAATCCACCTAATATGCCTCTGATCTCATCAATCTACAACCAATCAACCACAATCTCTGGGTCCGCAACTCAAATCTGCCACCAAATTGGCAAAATCTGAAGATCAGAACCATAAAACCATGCCATCACCCTTTCTACCTGAAAAAATGTGATTTCGAGTGGTGATGAAGAAATTCGCTCTAAGTAAGGGTCACATCATCATGGGTTTGACCGTCATACCGTGATGATCATTGCTTCTGTCAGGTTGAATAACGCAATGACATCATTGTGCTCAACTCGAGGTATGGTGAGACCTATGAGAAAGATAAACTTCTTAAGTGAGTAAGGTATGTCTCTTCCGACCACCTAGCCTCTGAAAATGTCAGCACTCAGGCTCCTTTGTTGCCACTAGGACATTGTAGCCACGAAGGCTATGTAGCCACGAAGGCTTTGTAGCCACTAGGGCTTTAATGTAGCCAATAAGGCTCTGCAAGTAAATCAGGCTCACCAGATCTGAGCTCTGATACCATGTGAGAAAAACTGGAAATAAAGAAAATGAATTAAATGGAACAACAACTCAGAGGTGAGCAAGCTTCACGTGGACACTACATAAAATGGAGCATATACTATCACATTCAATTAATCAAAGGTTATACAATAAGTACATTTCGAAAGAATAGGTAGGTGAGAACAAACTCCTACAACCTAGGAACTAATCCTAACTTAAGGAGTTACGTTACAACCATGTAACCATTTCTCCATTAATACAATATAATATTAATTATTTTCAATTTTACCTTAATTAAATGGTTTTAATAAATACAAAGAATTTGAGAATTTAAATCCTCCCTCCAGTGAATTGCTTTCTAGTTCAAGGCTATAGGAGTCTTCCCCGAGGGTACTCCATCGTTCCCATGTATGTGGGATATAGTTGTGCTCTATGTGCCACTTTGCGCTCCTTTGAAGTTTAATTGCAGAGGGATTTGGGTTATCCCTGATTCAATCATCCTTCAACATAGTCTCTCTCTTGGGTGCCATTTTTCTCATATTTGTTGATGGAGAATAATTTTCCAAATTAATCATCTTCCGTTTGAGATTTGCTAACCTCATCAAATAAATTCACTCATAAATTAAATTCAAACTCACCCATCAAATAAATTCAGCGAACTTCAAATTTAATAAATTATCCTTTATTTACTAGTGTATAAACTTTTGTCTATATACATGATAAAATTCAATATCCTCGAACCTTAATTTTTTTAATAGAAATTTAGACTAATTCCATAAAATTATCATGTTAGTGATCCACTTGATATTTGCTAATCTCATCAAATAAATTCGCCCATAAATTAAATTCAACAATCTTCAAATTTAATAAATCTTGTTAATGAAATTGAGTCACTTAGAAACTTTTTATATATGTGTATCATAGAGATATCGGAAAACAACATTATTTGTACAATTTATTCATGTTTTACCTATTGACCATGCATCACATATGTGATTGTGCCTTTATTATTATGTTATCTTTCATAAATGTGTGTGTTCTAGTTGTGTCAACTCATTTTACATATACATAATTGAATTACTTCTTAATTTTACAATAATATCATGGTCCATATATAAACTTACATACATACTCTATTCATATTAATATTTATATTTTTTTCTAAAACTTTTTTTCCTTAATCACATATAAATTATTAAAGATAAAAAACTTATAATTGAATTTTACTTCATTAATTAATTTAATTATAATATAAAGTTCCCAACTTAATTAAATATTTTTATAGGTATTAAAATCTCATTTAGAAAAAAAAACCCAGATAGTCATTGACTTATTAGATGGAGATATATAATTTGACCAACAACCGCTCACAAATAATAAATAATATTACAGCAATGCCGCGTAATGGTGTCACTTCATTACACGCCACTAATGATGTCATTGGATTACACTCGGTCATAGTTACTATCTAACAAGATCAAATTCGCCTTATTTCTTATTGCTTATTCTTAATGGGTTCTACTGCTAGATTCTTATTCGCATATCGACCAGTTATTGCTTATTCTTATTCTTATTCGCATATCGACCAGTTATTGCTTATTCTTAATGGCGTCTACTGCTAGAAATCCTAATGTCCCCTTAAAGAATTCAAACTTCACTTTCCCAAGAGGCTTTTGTAAAAACATCAGCGATATTGTCACATGTTTTACAATATTCAATAAATATTTCTTTTGACTGGACTCTTTCTCTTACAAAGTGAAAGTGAGTATCTATGTGTTTCATGTTCTTATGAAACACTCGATTGGTCGCCAACTTAATGGAACTCTAGTTGTCACAATTGATGATGGTTGCTTCTTTTTTCTCTTTTCCTACATCATTGTTAGGTCCCTATACTACTATTGTAACCCCTTATTGTTATTAGTGCAACCCCATTATTATATTGTTGTGCCCATGTAGTACCCATATTGTTATTATTTTTCCCCATAGAAGCCCACTATTGTTATTGTTATGCCCTTACATTATTATTGTTATGTCGGCTCTGATTATATTATGAACCCTTAGACTCCTATATATAGAAATGAGAACATATCATTTTTATCATCCAAAAATTGTTCATTTTTGTAATGTAAAGGAGGTTTCCCCCTCGAAGAGGCTTATTTTAAAGGTGATGATCTCTCTTTTCTATCTTTTTGTGAGTTGATGTCATAACATTTGGTATGAGAGCTTTGGATTCTAGGGTTTCGCTCCTCCAAACAGGCCTTCGTTGAATTTTCTCTATAATGTTTTTTCTACAATGTTTCAAAATATAAAAGAAAATCCCATTTGAGAAGAAATTTTTCTAAAACACTCGTCCAAATTTCATATCTTGTCTCGATATCATTTTGGAGATATGATCTGAGGAAGTTAGGGTTTTCTCAAGCTAGAGAATTCCATCTCAAATAGTTCGTCGTGGAATTTTAGCTATAATTTGTTTTCTACGAAGTTTTGGATTCGAAAATTAAAACCCATTTGAGCCAAAATCTTGGTGACGCTTAGACTTGAATTTCAGTTTTATCTTCGCTACATTTTCAGATATACGGTCCAAGACATTTAGGGTTTCTGCACGTCCCTGAATTACATCCCAAAGAGGTGATCTTGGGAAAATTGTCATAACTCTCTCTTAGAGCATTTGATTCCAATTTTGTAAAAAGTGATAGAATGAAGACAGACTATAGTTCGTTGGGTATTAGTTTAAGAACCTAAGGTCGAAACAATGAAACATGTCATCAAGTACAAGTTAGTTTTACTAAACTAATCTATAATTAGGTCATCGAGGAAGATTGGGCATAACTTTTTCTTCGGGAATCTAGTTGTGATTAGACTTGCGGGGTTAGAAAGAGGACACAGAGAGTTACCAAATTTTGATAGTTTAGAACTTAAACATCTGAAATTACAGAGTTACAGTCATTTCAAGATCAAGCTCCTATAATCAAGAAAACACAATATGAGGAAGTTTGATGGAAAGGATCCAGTAAATTGGATACTATAGATGGAGAAATATTTTGATCTACATGAGGTGCAACTATTACAAAACATACGTATTTCGTATTTATATTTAGAACTGAATCAATTTTTATGGTATGAAGGGCTTTGTTCTCGTAAACCACTTGTCACATGGTTAATTTTCATGGAGGAAATGATAGCACATTATGAGGATACAAAGAGAAACACCTTCTTTAACCAATTGATACATCTCAAACAAAAGGGTTTAATGGAAGAGCACATTGAGGACTTTCAAAAACTATATATAAGGGTAAATGATATTCAAGAGAAGCAAAGGATTAATGTCTTCATAGGGACTTCAAAGGATAACATTCAACATGAGGTTCATCTTTGGGAACTTGATTCACTGGAGAAGACATTCAGGTTGGAAAGAAAAGTTGAAATAGGAATTATGGAAACAAGGAATCCCACCACTCACAACTATAAATATGGAAGTGTTTTTTCTCCTAGAATTCCACAACCTACATGTTTTACACCACAAAAATTGGAAGAAAAATGAGAAAAAGGACTTTGTTACATTTGTTATCAAATACACTAAAGGTCATAAGTGTGCTCAAAGGAAATTATTTTACATAGATTATGAAAAGGAGGAAGAAAAGGATCAAGAAACATAAAAGGAAGAGGATATACACAAGGAACCAACCCCAAAGAAAGAACAAATGAATCTGACTATATCTCGTAAAGCATTGGCAAGAATTACCACTCCTCAAACTCACAAGATAGAAGGACATATCAAAAAGAAAAAGATTCAAGAAGTGAAAGATCACATCGAGAAAGAAGAAATGAATCTGACCATATAGTGTAATGCATTGGCCAGAATTACCACTCCTCAAACTATCAAGATAGAAGGACTTATCAAGAAGAAAAAAGTAATAGTGTTGATTGACTCGGGCAGTACCCATAATTTTATTCATTCTAATATAGCCTAGGAATTGAATTTCTTCCTATATCCAGCACGAGAGTTTCATGTGATGGTTGCAAGTGGAGGAACCATAAATTTCTCTGGAAAGTTCCATAATATCAAGCAATCCATGGGACAATATGTATCGAATAGCCCAATGCTTTCCATTCCAATGGGTGGTGCTATGTTATACTAGGAGTCCAATGGCTACAATCCTTAGGTACAGTAGCTTTTAATTTTCAAGAACTTTTGATGAAATTTTCTTTGGAAGGAAAGGAAGTTGAATTAAGGGGTATCACAGGGAAACCAGAAAATTTAATCATCTCTAGCGTAATGAAAATATTCTAAAGAAAGAACAAAGAGGTGTAATTCCACAATTATGTTCGCTAGAGGTTCCCACATCGAAATCATCTATTTCTCGAGATCTCCAAAAGGTATTGGACAATCATTCAAAGGTATTTGAGACTCCCAAAGGCCTCCCACCTATTCATGATCATGATCATGCTATTCATTCTATTCCAGGAAGTGTTCCTCCAAACATCAAGCCTTACAGATATCCATATGCCCAAAGGAGTGAAATTGCTGAAATGCTAGGGGTTGGTATAATTATGAAACCAAATTTGATAAATGAAGCAAGGGATGAATGGAAGAATGGCAAAGCAGGGAGGGGACTTATTCAAAATTTATGGAAATTCCCAGTTCAAACAATATTGCGAGAACTTGGCAAGGAAGGAAAAAAACATATTGGAACCTGAAGTAGTCACAGAACCAAGAAATTGACAACTACTAAATCGATCAATTTCAGAGTATCTCATCAAATGGAACAACTTACCCACTAAAGATTCCATATGGAAGGATGATGGTTTTCTACAAAAGCATCTAGAACTTCTCAAGCATTGATGACAACACTTTTCGAAGGAGAGGGACATGCTAGGTCCCTATACTACATTTGTAACCCCTTATTGTTATTAGTGCAACCCCCTTATTATATTGTTATGCCCATGTAGTACCCATATTGCTATTATTGTGCCCCATAGAAGCCTACTATTTTTATTGTTGTGCCCTTACATTATTATTGTTAAGTCGTCTCTGATTATATTTTGAACCCTTAGACTCCTATATATAGAAAGGAGGTCTTTTCATCTATATCATCCAATAATTGTTCATTTGTGTAATGTAAAGGAGGTTTCCCCCTCGAAGAGGCTTATTTTGAAGGCATTGATCTGTCTTCTCTATATTTTTGTGAGCTAGTTTCATAATAATCATGGAGAAGTCTCCTCCACCAAATAGCTTCACATGTCGATGTGCATACTGCTTGGTACTCAGATTCACCTGAAGATAAAGACACAATGCTATGATTTTTTCTGCTCCATGCTATTACCCTAGATCTAATACTAAATGCGTAATTGGTGATAGATCATCAATCATCCAAGTTACCTTCTCAATGATAGTTTTAAAAACCTATTAAAATAACATCATATGTATCAGTGTATAAAATACAATAATCACACATACCATGAAGATACCTCAGTACATGTTTTGTCGCTACCCAATGAATTTCAATAGGTTTAGACATAAACTAGCTCAGCACACTAATGGAGTATGCTAAGTTTGGTCTAATTGTAATCAAATATATTAGACTACCAACTAGTTGCCTATAAAAAGTAGAATCCACCTCCTTAGAGCCATCATCTCTACACAATTTCAGGTTTTGCTGGAAAGGTATTGATGTTGTCTTTGTTAGGTCCCTATAATACTAGTGATTACCCCATTACTATTGTAGTTATATCCCTTATTAATATTGTTGTGCCCCTATTGTCCCCATATTGTTATTACTGTGCCCCATAGAATCCCTCTATTGTTTTCTTGGTGCCTTTATATTATTACTGTTAGGATCGGCTCGATTATATTGTGACTCCTTTAGACTCCTATATAAGAAAAGAGGTTTTTCATTGAATCATCAAATAATCATTCATTTGTGTAATGTAAAGGAGGTTGCCCCCTCGAAGAGGCTGAATTCTAAGGCATTGATCTATCTTTTCTATATTTTTGTGAGCTGGTTTCATAACATTTGATTTCAGAGCTTTTCACGCTATATTTGCGGAGATATGATCTGAGGAAGTTGGTCTTTTTGTAGACTCCTGAATTACATTTCAAACAGGTGACTTGGGGAAAATCGTCATAACTTTCTCTTTAAGCATTAGATTGAAGTTTTGTAAGAAGGCATAGAAAGAGGACGGATCGTAGTTTCTTGTATATATTTTCAGAGCCAAAGGTCAAAACAGGGACATGTGGCATGTTGTACAAGTTTGCTCTACTGAACTAGTCTATAATCAGGTCATTGTGGGAGATTTGGCATAACTCTTCCTTGGAGAATCCAATTTGGATCACACTGGTGGCATTGGAAAGAGGACACAGAGAGCTATTGCAGGTCACAATTTCATAACTGGATGATCCAAAGATAAATCAGAGGCAATATCAAGCTCCTACAAAGTGCAAAGAGGTGTGTAGATTTTTTAAAATTTTTTCTTAAGTTTGGTTTTAAAAATTATTTTGAAGGAATTCAAAGGGCATAGTAGAGTATTATTATCAGTAATTGATGCCTCAAGGAAAGAAAATGCAAACACCTAGTAAGCAACCTGAAAGCTCTAGCATGACTCATGAAGAAGAGGAAGAAATGCTAAATGATATATCAAAAATACAAGACCAAGTGCAACAAATGTCACTTTCACAAAAGCTAACAGAAGCTAAGATAAATGGCATGGAATCTAAGATAAAGGGCATGGAAGCTAAGATGGATGATTTGAAGATAGATTTAAAGACAGATTTGAAGAGAGACATGGCAGATTTGAAGACAGATTTGACAAATTTTCTATAAGAAATACTTACAAATTGTGAAAGGGTAGTAAAGGAAACTCATGATGCGAACAAAAGGAATGTTAATCATGATTTCATAGACTCTAATGTTGGATCGAAGACCCACCATATTCTAAAAATTGATATGAGGAAGTTTGTTGGCAAGGATCCCGCAACATGGATATTACAGATGGAGCAATTTTTCGATCTCAATAATGTGCAAAACACACAAAAGGTACGTATTGCAACTTTATATTTAGAACCAAATCAGTTTGTATGGTATCAAACATATATCAAGTTATTCTTGATTCCGGGTACAGACATCACATTTTTAATATACCCGATATTACCATCAAGCAACATCACCGAAATATCATCGTACCCCTTCATCTGATAACCTCTATCATTACCTAGATATATGCTAGCTCCACAAGTAGTTTCTTCAAAACATTCGAACCAATGCCTATTGCGTGTCATATGTGATGACACGCCTGAATCTACGAACCATATTTCGGCCTCATCCTCCTCAAGAGCTGAAATAACATAATCAGCTACGAATAATCGAATATCATGATTGTGACCTTCCTCAACAAGTGTGCTTTCTTTGTTTATTTCTACCCTCATCTTCATGTTTCATAATGAAAAACTTCGCTAAATGATAGGCCTTCCCACAACAAAAGCATTTAATGTCTCATTTGTTACCATTTTTAGTTGGATACATACCTCTAAATGGTATCTTCTGAAAAAGGCCACTCCCTTTCTATCCTTTTGGTTGTTTCCCTTTATATGGCTTCTTCTTCACCATCAGAGCAAGATCGACACTTTGTGGTCTCAAATTTTGTTGCCGCTCTTCTTCCTCTGTCAGGATTGTTGTTAGCTCTTCAAATGCAGGGGATTTATCAACTGCAGACAAGCCTGCAATGAACATCTAGTATTCATCCGCCAGCCCTTTCAATGTAATCGTGACAAGATTGGAGTTAGACACCTTTTCCCCGATGTCAACCAATCTGTCCTTCAAGTCCTGGACCCATGCAATGAATCCAATGACAAATTCATTCTCCTCCATCTTCATGGAAAACAACTTGCCTTTGAGTGACAAGACATGATTGGTGTTCTGCGTCTCGTAAAGGTTCTTGAGTGTAGTCCATATCTCACTGGATGATTTATAGTCTCTAATATGTGGGATAACATTGTCTTTGACATACATCTTCAATAAGACTTTCACCTTATTCTCCCTTTTATCCCAATCCTTTACTAGAGTTGTCGTACAACCTAATGAAATGGTCAGCTTCTGCCCACGTTCGACCAAGAGCTTGATCCCTCAAGCAACATTTGTAGCTTGAACTTCGAATTGGTATAATTGGTCTCATCGATTTTGTTAGTCTCGTTGAGATAAGCTTCTATAAAATTGTTCATTTTGGACAAATCAGATTCTAGATCCCTCGATCTTTAGTCGATTCTAACCAAGTGAAAAGTTACAAGCTACAAAAAACATGATCTCACAACATACCAGAACCTTTGAAACAATCACTAATGTTTCCGATCTTCCACTAATCCACCTAGTCTGCCTCTCATCTGGTCGATCTCCCACCAATATACCACGATCTCTGTGTTCGCAACTCAAATCTGCCACGAAATTGGAAAAATCTTAAGATGAAAACCATAAAAAAACATGCCATCACTCTTTGTGACTGAAAAATGCAATTTCTGTCAGCGATGACGAAACTCGCTCTAAGTAAAGGTCATATCATCGCGGTTTTGACCTTCATACCACACTCATCATCGCTTCTATTAGTTTGACAACACGATGACCGCTTTGTGCTGAGCTAGAGGTATGATGAGACCTATGAGAAAGATAAACGTCTTGTGTGTGTAAGGTATGTCACTCCCGACCACCTAGACTACGAAATTGTGAGCAGTGATGCTCCTCTACTGCCACTAGGGAATTGTAGCCACTACGGCTCTAATGTAGTTAATAAGGCTTTGCAAGTAAGCTCACGAGATCTAAGCTCTCATACCATGTGAGAAAAACTGGAAAGAAAAGAAATGAACGAGGAGCTGAGAGGTGAGCAAAATGCACCTCGAGACTCCACAAACTGGAGCATATACTTTCATATTCAATTAGTGAAAGATGATACAATAAATACATCTCAAAACAATAGGGAGGTGACAACAAACTCCTACAACCTAGGAACTAATCCTAACTTAAGGAGTTACCTTACAACCATGTAACCATTTCTCCATTAATACAATATAATATTAATTATTTTCAACTTTACCTTAATTATATGGTTTTAATAAATACAAAGAATGTGAGAATTTGAATCCTCCCTCGAGTGAATTTCTTTCTAGTTCAAGCCTATAGTGAATTTCCCTCGAGACAATTTATTCAAGTTTTACCTATTAGCCATGCATCACATATGTGATTGTGTCTTTATTATTACGTTTTCTTTCACAAATGTGTATTCTAATTATCTCAACTCATTTTGTATGTACATAATTAAATTATTTATGGTCCATATATAAACTTACATGCATACTCTATTCATATATATATATATATCTTAAATAAGATATAAATAATAAAAATAAGAAATTATTTTATTAATGAAATTGGATTAAGATATAAAAATCAAAATCTATTAAATATTATTTTGATAAACTTATAGTTACTTTGTGTTCATTCATTAATTTGATTTAAATATAAATTATAAACTTAATTAAATTTTTTATATATATTAAAATCTCATTTAGGAAAAAAAATCCCAACATAGTCATTGAGTTGAGTTATTAGATGGAGATATATAAATTGACCAAGAACCGCTGACAAATAATATTTCAGCAATGCCGTGTAATGCTGTCACTGCATTACACGCCACTAACTAACGATGTCATTTGATCCTCCTCTAGTTTATCTCCACCACTAATGATGCAATGATGTGTGAATTATATGGACCCGTTATTGTTTATTCTTAATGGGTTCTAAACATCGATCAAAGAGAAATATTTGCCACGGCTGGTTCTGAAGAAAGTTTGCCCCTCCTTTATGATAAGTGGCCGCTCCAATAGAAATATGGATTCGTAATATTTAATATTTAAAGAAAATGTGAAATACATCGATTCTGTGAATAAGAAGAATCTCCAAATCCCATCATAGTCATTGACTTATTAGATGGAGATATGTAACCATAATATTTTCTAAGTTTACAATAATGTCATGGTCCATATGTAAACTTACATACCTATTTTATTCATCTGAATATTTATATATTTTTCTAAAACATTTTTATGTTTTTTAATTTTCTTCATCAAATATAAATTATTAAGAATTGACTTTTATTTCATTAATTAATTTGATTAAAATACAAGATTCTAAACTTAATTAAATATTATTTTTAGTAAAACTTGTAGTTGAATTATGTAGATTCCAAACTCAATTAAATATTTTTATCTGTATTAAAATATCATTTAGAAAGAATCCCAACATAGTCATTGACTTATGGGATGCAGATATGTAATTTCACCAACAACGGCTGACAGATAATATTTCACTGGATTACACGCCACTAATGATGTCATTGGATTACACTCAGTCCTAATGATGTCAGTGGATTACACGCCACTAATGATGTCAGTGGATTACACTCAGTCCTAGCTACTATATAACGACATCCTCTTCCAGTTTATCTCCACCAATTCACATTATTTGTGGGCATACTTGTGTGAATTATTGTTGTTGTTTAGTAATGGCCAGGGCGGTCCTGTTTCTGTTTCTGGTGCTGGCAGCCTTGTGGGCTTTATCAGTGAATGCAAGCCGCAAGTCTCCTGGATTTACAGACAAAGACCTCGAGTCTGAAGAAAGTCTGCGACTCCTTTATCATAACTGGCTGCCTCGGCAACGCTCCCCGAGAAATGCATCGGATGAGCGATTCGAAATATTTAAGAGCAATGTGAAATTCATGGACTCTGTGAATAAAAAGAATCTAACGTACAGACTTGGATTGAATCAGTTTGCGGATCTGAGTGACGAAGAATTCAGAGCAATGTACTTGAAACCGATGAACATGCAAGAGGTGGAGAAACTCAAGAGAAGGGGACTGAAGAATGTATCATTCACGTCCCAGAACTTGAACAGCTTGCCAGTATCTTTTGATTGGAGGGGTAGGGGAGCGGTATCCAGTGTGAAGAATCAAGGCGACTGCGGTATGTATTATGAGAGAAATAATTTCAATTTCGAATGGTAACTAATGAGCATAATTTCAATTTCAATTTCGATTTTTTCCCTGGTGTCTCGTGCATACTGTTTATTTTCTTTTTGGCCTTGCAGGTTGTTGTTGGGCATTTTCCTCTGCAGGCGCTATAGAGGGCATCCACTTTATCAGAACACAAAATTTGCTCAACCTATCAGCGCAGCAATTGCTTGATTGCAATCCCGACGGCTATAATTGCGATATCTCAGGGGATCCTCGCAATATATTGCAATATATAATGAACACAGGAATGATCAGTGAAAATCGGTATCCCTATCGGGCTGTTCAGGGGCATTGCCAATTGCCACAGGTAAAATGACAAGGTTTAATGATTAGTACTAAGATGGATTCGTGCAACAAGATCGTGAGATATTGTTAAATATTAATATTTATAATAATAATAAAGTTAGATATCATTGTGTTGTTTTGTTTTGCTATAGATTTGGAATCCAGACGCAACTATTGATAACTATACGGCTTACGAGGATCAGAATGAAGCATTACTCAAAGCAAGAGTAACTGACCAACCTATGATGGTACTGATTATGGCACACAGTCGGGAGTTCCGTATGTATAGGGAGGTAAGTGGTTACCATTTTTTACATTGTTTTTGAGAATTAATAAATTATTGTTGAGAATTAATAAATAAGATATAAATAATTTAGCAAGTGTAATTAACCAAATTTTGTTTGTTACGCAGGGAATATTTAGGGGTCCATGTGGAGAGGGTGAAATACTCGACCATGCAGTTGTACTGGTTGGATATGGCAAACGACGTAAGGGAAAAAATAAGGGAATTAAGTTCTGGAGAATCAAGAACTCTTGGGGAGTAAGTTGGGGAGAAGAAGGATACATGAGACTCTTAAGAGACGTTGAAGCACCAGAGGGGATGTGTTTTATTGCATATTTACCCATAAGCCCAGTAATATATACTTAAGAATTGTAGCAATTGCCATGACAAAAGTTTGGAACACTAAAAATAAGATACAATAGTATGAAGATTTACAGTTTATTTTATTAAATATAGCTTATTTTATAGAAGTTTAATAGGTAAAACATATTGTTAATTTATTTTGAAAAATTTTAATGCTTAGGATACATTCTTGTATTGCATTATTATTGGTAATGCATTAAAATAGTTTTTATTAGAAAATCTCTTGTGTTTTTTGTAAAATGTATATGAGTGTGAAAAAAATGAAATGATAAAATCATTTATATTACTTCTAAATTTTAAATTTAGAGTTATTTTAAAACATAAATATATTTTTGATAGAGTATGTTTAGAGGAGACTATATGGATTAAGTGGAGCCCCCCACCTTCAAGAATGAATTACATTAGATGGTTGGGATGGGGTGGTCACCCCTATACATGGAGATGCATGGAGTTTTATTTCTAGTATATTTCTTAGCTTTATGTTGCATGGTGCCTCTAATAGCAAGTGATGGCCAACTTATGATTGTTGATAGTCTTTTGTGTTATAATTATGCTGTAGAAATTCTAGCTATGTTGCAATTATTAAATTTTTTGCAGTTTTGGACAAATTGCTCTATATGGAGATGGTCAAAAATATCTGGTTTCCCAATGGGCAGATTGAGACCTTCTGCCATAAAATTGTTGAGAGTGGATGGATGAATGATGTACTAGAAATTTCTATTTTGTGAGGTAATACGATATAAGCTTACAAAAAAACTACTTGTACATTTCATTTATGTATTTTTCCCTTTTTTTATTTTAGTTTCATTTCATTTTTAAAAAGTATACATTTTTTCCCCAATGGGGTGAGAAAGAAGTACTTATATTTTTCTCCAATGGGAGTGAGACACAAGGAATGTGGTTGACTCCGTGGTTTTCCCACTACCAAGGGTGTGGGAAAAATTAAGTAAAGAGGGTAGTTCCACATGAATACAAAGATGGAGAAGCACAAAAGCCTCCTAGTGAAGAGTGGGCCATTCAAGTACCAGAATTAGAAGCACTTGCGAAGGTCTATTGATTGATTGGAGGAGAAAGGGAGTGGTAACTCTTCTAAAGAATCAATGCTAATAGGGTATGTATGATGTGAGAAATAATTGTAATTTCAAAACAAAATATAACTAAATACAACCTTTAGGTAAATGATGGTAGATATCACTAGATACAACCTTTAGGTAAAGGAGAAGGATTTCTAGCTCATGGATGGTCTTCTTGATACACAATATTCTTCTATGCTATAGCTAATATATTGTTTATGTTTTGGTCTTGCAGGAAATTGTTGGGAATTTTCATGTGTAGTTTTTGTAAAGGGCATCCACTATATCTAAACAAGGAATTTGGTTACCCTATCAATTTAGCAATTTCTAGAGTGCAATACAAGAAACTATGGTTGCCTAGTAGGGTATGTTAACACTACCTTCAATATATTTAATGATTAATAATGAGATGGAAGTTTATATTTCATTTATGTGTTTTTTCCTATTCTATTTTACTTTCAATTTATTTTAAAAAAATTATAATTTTCCCTCAATTATTTTAAAGAAATACTACCAAGCTTTTCCTCTCATTAGCAAATCAAAGTGGGTTGCACAATGAAAGGTAAAATGTCTTTGCAATTCTTGCACATGTGAAATAATGTGACCAAATAAACCAAAAGTTTTTTACTGAGAGAATGGACACACATATGGCACAAATTAAATGCCATATCCCATAAATCACCATGCAGTCAGCCCCTTCAAGAACTGTGAAAGATCTGCCTCTTAGCATTCCTAGATGTCTAATGTTCAATTTTTTGTAACATGATTAAGATATTCTAGTGATGTTGTCACTTTTAAGATTCTTAAAGTTTTGGAAAAAACATACCATAGGCTTGTGGTAGAAAACATATGGTTCACTATTGAGTAGATTAAGACCATCTAGCATAAAATATGTTGAGAGTGGATAGATTAATAATGTATTGTTTTGTATAATTTTATGAGGTAATATAATTAAATCAACTTAAAAAAAGTTATATATATATATACACACACACTTTTATGACAAATAACCCTTTATTTTTTAATTAAAAAAACTTTAAAACTTTAAATTTTATTTTTAAAGTTTATTTTGTTTTCTTTTTAATATAAGTATATACAAAGATCTCATCAAAAGGAAGAAGAGGTAATATATTAATCAGAGGCAAGACCATCTTCTCCACCTTTCTAAATTTGTGCCCATAAAGTTTTGGTGGAATGTGCTTGTTCATAAAACAAAAGATAATCATTCTATCCCCTTAGAAAATTGGGATAAATATATTAAGAATTTGTATCACTCTCTGAACATTATGGACACTCATAAGCCTGATCATTGGGTAATTATATGGACTTTAATTCACCTCCTAGCTTAGTCAAACCAAATTTTCTCACAACTTATTACATGTTTTTTATTATATTTTGTTTATGAGATGAGTTAGAGTAGGATATTATGCCGAGTGGACTAATATGCATTGAATGCAGGATTGAAGAAGAAAATCAAGGAATTTTTGCAAATACTAATGTTAAAAATCGAATGGGACAAGGGAGAAGGATTGTAGGAGGAAAATCCTCCTCAGTTACTTATACCCCATTCGAATATTCCTCCATCCATCACACGAGCTTGGAGTGAAAGCAGCCAATCCATGAGGATTAGAAGGAAGTTGAGCAAATGAGAGACAAAGAGCTAGTTTATCTCGAGTTCAAGAACCAAGCCTCCCTTATTTTAAAGAATTCATCAGGGACTTTAAGCTGTATAAGTATAGAGGCCCAGAGCCTCATTAGGATTCATATTTTTATTGTAAAACTCTAAGCTATTTTCGAGCTACAGACTTGTGAAAGTTCTACTGATGTAACTTGTTTTTTTGGTAATAAGAATGAGTTTTGTTTTGAGAAAGCACTGAGTTAACTAAGAGGACTGAAGCTCTTGGGTTAGGACCCAAACATAGCAGCCAAGGCTCCTCTTTCTTGTATATGTATGTTTAGCGTAGTTTCATAGCTTCAATGTTAATTTTCTTTTTAGATGCATTTCCATTACAAGTAATGTAGATTGGATTGGTTGTTTATTAGTTTGCTTCCATTTTTGCCTTAATTTAATAGCAGGTTAGCAGGGATAAAATGATCACCATAAGGTTGTCAGCAGGTGTCTCGGCCTCACTTCCTATCTCTGGGATCATGACTTGAGGAAAGGACCCTTAAGGAGTCCCAAAAACACAGATTTCTAGTTCTGTTATGAGCTTTGGAGTTTGTTGTCTTTAAATTAGTATTTGGTTAGTTTTTCAAGTTAGGATTCCATTGTCATATTTTTCATCTTCATTTCTGCAGTAGATCTCATCCATGCTTTCATTCCTTTCAGCAACTTTCACTTAATTCATTAATTCTGCTTTTCTAGTTTATGAAAATGTTTCTTGTTTGCATAGCTTTTTGGAAGATATACATGTTTTATGCAGAGTAGGTGCTTTGAGAGGAGACTAAGACTTCATATCCAGTAGCCACCTTCCACTCCATCCAACCTAGCCATCCCTTGTTTTCACCATCACCTTTACTAGTTTTCATCATTTTTCATAGAAATTCTTCCAAGCACATTGAGCGAATCCAGCCATCTACTATCTTTGATGTTGAGTTCTGAGTGATCCTAGACCTTCTCCCACTCCATTCCACCCATCACACACCTTTCTCGGGCCTTCATCACCTTCAACACCTCGCATTTTTCTCTCAGCTATATCTTGTAGGTTTACAGGGGATCTTGTAGATTTCTAGTACACCCTGTACGTTTTCATGAAATGGGCTCATTTTGAGGGCGAATTAATGCAAAACTTCTAGGAATTCACCAAAATCCTCCCAAGGGTCGTCCACACCATCCAACCATCCCATAACCCTTCCAGCCATCTTGAAACATCCTTAATTTACCTACCACATCAACAGAAGTAATTAGTTTGCATACTTGATTTTGCATAAAAAGACAAAAAAGAAAGTTCAATCTCTTTACTTGCACATTAGTGATGTTTGATGCTTCTTACTTCTATAACTTAGATAGTAGCATTTGGTTCATGTTGATTTAGTATTTCTGCTAAGCATAGTTTGTTCACAGTTAATTAGGAAATGGTGTGATTTAGCATTACATGTCGACCTTCTCCATTATTGCAGTAGAGTAGCTCTCTCTTAGAGTAGATTTAGCTTTCTTCCATCAAGGAATCAAGCTTCTTCTAACTCCATAGAAGTCTAGCTTGAAATCCCAGTGGTTTCCCGCCAGCTGAAGAGTGACAACAGGCAGAACCATCACTTTTACTTGTGTATACAACACTGCCACCTCCAAGTTTGTACGAACCCCGGGTTGATAATGTAAAGTTGGTAGCCCAAGGGTTGTAGCATCCTTGCTGCAATACTGGTGCTCATGACTTTTTGGCATCGTTGCCAGGGAGGTGTCTGAATAAAATGCGATTACTTCTTTCTTTTCTTCTACTTCTTGTCTTTAAAATTATGCCATTATTTTAATTCTGCAAAAGTTATCTAGTTGTTTCCTTTCTTCCATTTTGCATTTTCTACTTTCCTTTCCATTTTGTAAGCAAGATTTCAATTCAGCAAATAGCTTTCTCATTCCGTCAGTACTTTCCATTTAATCAATAATTTCAATTCTTCAAAGTACTTTCCATGTTTAAAAAAATACAAAACCAAACCAAAAACATTTCCTTTCATGCCTAGTAGGAATAGCGACAACTTAGGGAAATTTTCACCAAATACCCTCACTGCATCAAATAACCAACCTTCCCTCTTCTTCGATGGCTGTGAACTAGAGGAACCCTTAGGTGAGCAACCTGACATATTTGAAGAACCTACAGGGGAAGAAGAAGAAGAAGAACCCATTCCTACTCAACCAATGGTTAAAAATAGAAATGACAGAGGGAATAGAGAGAGAGTTGAGGGTTCCTTCCCCATCAGGGAAACCAATGGAGACACTAAGATGAAAAATATAAGCCCCTCTACCCTACCTGTTATAGACATTTTTGGGCACTTCAACCCCAATCATAAATGTCCATAAACTGAGGGCTCCTAAGTCCTTAAAAGTGTTGCTTCAGTGCCTAAAGGAACAAGGTCAATTGATTACATCATCTCCCTAGAGTTCTCCACTAAAAAGTGCTCATAAATGGTCAAAACTGGACCATACTAAAAGCTCAATCCAGGGGGTGCGATGCATATCACCTTCCCAGTGTACAAGGTGCGATGCGTACTGATTTTCTCCTCTGTAGGGTGTGATGGTCGGGAATGGAAAAATGGCAGGGACAAAAATGCGAGGTGGAAGATCATGGAATCTTCCAGAAGCTTCCCCTCTAACACTTGCCACTCC
>APFE031050605.1:44201-55237 GCA_000404065.3 Pinus taeda
ATATTCTTGTGTACTTGTTTATATATGCATGTATATGGTTAATACACATCTGATCCTGTATTATTTATGAATTTAGATCCTTATTTCTTGCATAGTAGTATGTTTCTGTGATTCCACAGGTTCTTTTGAAGCTGGGTAGACAAAGAAGAAGCGGCGAAACTCTATCAAGAAGGAGAGGAAATCAAGTGCAAGACTCAGGTTGGCCCTCTTGGTTCTCCTCTCGTCTATTTTCATAAAAGGAAACAATAGTACACTTTGATTGTTTGTTTTTAAGATAGCCACCCATCTTAGTGGGAATAGCAGCATCCAAGTGGACACTATTCCCGGATAACACTACCTCATTTCCATGGCCTGACCACAGAGGACCTCGACACTTTCCTATTTGATTTTGTTGTTAGATGTCGAACCTATGACTATATAGATGATGAGGAGAAGTTAAAACTATTTCCATCTACCCTGAATGATGCAGCATTGTGCTGGTTCATGGGTTTACCTGGAGATAGCATCACAGCTTGGGCTCAGATGTAGTAAGCCTTTAACAACAAATATCGGGACTACTGTCGGTCAAAGGTTACTAAAGAGGAAATTTTCAGGATGACCATAGGCAATGATGAATCACTACAAGATTATGAAGAAAGATTCCATCTTCGTTACAAAAGGGCAAGGTGCACACTTGACCCTGAGTCACTAAAGCTAGTCATGCTTAGGGGAGTACGGGAAGATCTTCTGGATAGCCTAAATTTGTTAGTAGAAGGAGATATCTACCAATTACCCTATGAAGATATCAAGACTATCTTTAGAAACCATTCTAGGGCAGCTAGGAAAAAGGGTAGGGGTAGTCAACCTATGGTCAGTACATCGTCTTCCAACTGATCCATTAAGGGTGAAATTGGAAACATGCTAGAAGATTTCAAAAGTGAGATGTTGCAAAACCCTCGCCTTGCAAATGGACACCATGCACATTAAGAGGAAGGCGAAGCAAGTAGGGAGAGCCTTGGCCATTTTTTTTCCTAGATGCACCAGGAGGCATCCTAGGAATGAATGTCCATTGACTTCTATTGAAATTTGCTCAGTCTAGGAAGAAAATCACTCCATAGACAAGTGTCTTTCTTTTCCTAGACTGAAAGTTGTATATCAATGAGCTGAAGGGGTCACTGAGCAACATTGCTACATAAACCAAAGGAGACCTCATGGGCCTAGACCATACTAGCAGGGCATGCAAGGGTCATCCCATGCATATTACAACCCCAACCAAACCACAACCATGCCTTCTTGGGGACCCCCTACTCATCCTTCCTGGTCTACACACGCTCCTTGGTCCTTTGCATCTCAGTATCACTCCCAGCTAGCCAGCCAGTCATTTCAAGCTTATGCTCCGCCACAACCTGAGTGGAATGCACCGCCCGAAGGGTGGAGACCCCAATACAACAATGCTCCAACTCTATTTCCTCCACCACCTATCCAACCACAGCTGCTACACTCTGCTCCAACCAAGCAACCCCATATGCCCGCCAAGCCAAACCTGAACTCGAACAACAGGCAGGCTCAACATGTATACAATGGAGAGACATCATATCCAGCTTATGCTGTGGAAATCCAAGAGATTAACCTGCGATCTGGGAGAGTTCTACTAGATAACAAAAATCCACCTCCACCTAGGGAGGTTGAGGAAGAAAGAGAGGGAAGCAATCTTAAAGTGAATCCACCCATTTCTGAGAGATTAACCCAACCACTCTAGCCTACCCTGGAAGAGACTGAAATTCTGGGAGAATTAAAAAATCTATGTAAAGATTCCACTTCTCCAAGCGATAAAAGATGTTCCTATTTACAATAAGTTTATTAAGGAGAAGTGCTTCAAGCATCCATGGAGGCAAAGAAGGGATGCCCCTACCATTAATTTCATTGGGCAACTGTCCGACTTAATGTTGGGGCAGGTAATTTGTCCAAAATAATTGGACCCTAGAAGCCCTGTAGTAGATGTGCACATCAATGGTACCATTGTCCCACACACTTTGATCAACCTCAGGGCTTCCGTTAATGTGATGAAGAAGGACACCACGCTCGAACTCAACCTCCAATGTTCATTGAGGAAGACCACAATAGTTCTGCAACTTGCGGACCGCTCCATAGTAAACCCTGGGGGGGTTTGGAGGATGTGATGGTCTCCATTGACTCTTGGGAGTACCCTACATATTTCCTAGTTCTCCAGCCTAAGGATGAGCTTACTGGTTACCCTCTCATCCTTGGGAAACCATGGTTGGCCACTGTCGATGCTTACATTAGCTGTAGAGTTAGGAATATGACCATCGAGAATGGGCATATGTCCAAGCAGTTAGTCCTATACCCTCCTACTCAACCTGCTCTAGAGTATGATTTACCCATTAGCTTACATTAGTTGTTGTTTGGAGGAGGAAGAAGAATATGAATTTTATTCCTCCCAACTTTATACTTTAGAAACAACCATGGGAGGAGTACAACAGGATGAGGATGAATTGATTGAATACCTACTCCAAAGTCCAACTCCAAGTTCATTTCCCTTAAAAGATGCAGTAAGGGAAACCTAGAACAATCATCCAATTGAATTATTCTTGGCTGATTCCAACCCACTCTGTGTAAAAACCATAGAATTCGGCCCAAAGAGAACCTTGAAAATCAATCCATCTCTCTCTGCTCTCCAAGAAGAGAAGTTATGAAACATGCTAAAGGAAAATCTAGAAGCCTTCGCTTGGAGTTACAAAGAAATTTAGGGTGTACGCCCCTCACTGTGTACTCACCGCATATACATAAAAGCAAGTTGCAAGTGGTCCGCCAACCCCAAAAGAGGATGAATCCAACTCTTAAAGATATAATCAAAGAAGAACTGCAAAAACTGCTAGATGAAGGATTCATTTATCCTATCTCCGGCAGTGAGTGGCTCTCTCCTTTGGTGTTAGTTGCAAAGAAAAATGGTAAGTGGATAATTTGGGTTGATTATAGGGAGTTGAACAAAGCCACAAAGAAGGACCATTTCCCTCTACCCTTCATTGACCAAGTGCTAGATGGCCTAGTAGGGAAAAGGTTTTTCTCTCTCCTAGATGGATTCAATGGGTACAACCAAATCCAGATCAGCTCAAAAGACCACGATAAAACTACCTTCACTTGTCCTTGGGGTAATTTTGCCTATAGGGTCCTTCCTTTCGGCATATGCAATGCTCCTGCCACTTTTGACAGAGCACTCCTGAGTATTTTCTTCGAATTAGTCCATGATGCAGTGGAAATTTATATGGATGATTTTACAGCTTATGGTTGTGATTTTCAAGAATCTTTGTCTAACCTAGGCAAAGTACTGCAAAAATGCATTGAAATGAACCCATCTCTTGGTACCAAAAAATGTGATTTCTTGATTACAGCAGGGACCGTGCTAGATCATTCAATATCTCAACAAGGACTGCAGGTGGACCCAAACAAAATAGCTATCATCCAAAAGGTCCCACCTCCTCAAAAGAAGAGAGATGTCAGAAATTTCCTAGGGTTAGCAGGATACTATTAAGGGTTCATAAAAGACTTCAACAAGTTGGCTTCTCCTTTATTTGGTTTGTTGGCCAAGGACTCTGAGTTTATCTAGTTAAAAAGCTATCAAGAGGCCTTAGACATCCTAAAGGACAGGTTAAACTCTGCACCAATTCTCCGAGGCCCAAATTTGGCCCTCCCATTTCATATTCATGTTGATGCCTCACACAAAGCCATACAAACATCCCTAGGTTAGATAGATGAAAAATTGCCTTATGTTATCTATTTTATTAGTAAGAATCTGTCAAAGGATCAACTAAATTATACAGTGACCAAAAAGCAACTCCTTACCATTGTCCATTCATTAAACAAATTCAAGCATTATATTACAAACTATAAAACATGTGTGCATACTGACCATGCTGTAATCAAATATTTAATTAACAAACCATATGTGAATGCTTGAATTATAAGATGGTTACTTTTATTACAGCAGTTTGATCTAACTATTGTTGATAAGCCCGGTAAGGAAAATGTTGTTGCAGACTTTTTGTCTAGAGTAAATTTGCATGTAGGCGAAGAAGTAATTGTTGATGATGAGTTACTAGACGAGCACTTATTTGCTATTTCAGTTCTCTCTCCATTGTTTGCTGATATAGAAAAATATTTGGTATCAGCACACAAACTTGTCCTCCAAAGAAAAGAGCAAGATAGTAAGGAAGAGCGCATCCTTCACTTGGATTGGGGGCAATCTCTTCAAACATGACCTAGATCAAATCTTGAGAAGGTGTGTCAGGGAGGAGGAAGTCTTTGACATCCCTCTGACCTGTCATGATGGGCCTTGAGGAGGTCACTTTGCAGGAAAGAGGACAACATTCAAAGTGTTACAAATAGGCTATTATTGGCCCACTCTTCATTAGGATGTGAAAAGATATACTAGTCAGTGTGATCAGTGCCAAAGGATGGGAAGGCCTACTCCAAGAGATGAAATGCCTCTGTAGCCTCAAGTGACTTTCGAGCCATTTGACAAGTGAGGCATGACCATCATTAGGCCTATTGACCCTCTTTCTAAGAAAAAACAGTACATCATTGTGTGCACTGACTATTTGACTAAGTGGGCTGAAACTAAGGAAATTAAGGCAACAAAAGAGGAGAAGGTGGCTGAGTTCCTAAGGGAGGATGTATTCTACAAATTTGGATACCCTACAGAGATGGTCACAAACCAAGGCAGCCAGTTTACCTCAAACATGATTGAAGACTTGCTCAACCAGCACAAGATCAAGCATAGAACCTCCACTCCCTATCATCCACAAGCTAATGGGCAAGTGTAGATAACAAACAAAGTGCTATAGGGCATCTTGACCAAAGTGGTAAGCAGCAGCAGGAAGGATTCTATAGATAGACTACTTGAGGCCACCTGGCCATATAATACCACATGGAAGACCACCACTGGATTCACACCCTATGAGCTGGTCTATGGGAAAAGTGACTTGTTGTCTATTGAATTTGAGTATAACACATTAAGGATGGCAACCCAACTATATCTAGATCTTAGCAGTGCACAAAAAGAGAGATTGTTCCAGTTGAATTGTTTGGATGAATTCAGAATGCAGGCCCTCCTACATATAGAGGTAGTTCAACTTCATAGGAAGATCTTGAATTATATCAAGGAGAAGCAATTTTAAGAAGGCAATTGGGCATTGTTATATGATTCCAGGTATAAAGACTTCAAGGCAAGGTTAAGGATAAGATGGATAGGACCTTATGTTGTAGAAAGATGCCAAGATAATGGTTTAGTGTAGATCAGAACTATAGATGAAGAGGCCATCCCTTTACTTGTTAATGGACATCGATTGAAAATCTATAAGAGACCTTTATCAAAACAAGAGTTCATCGATGATATCAATAAAGCAATGATGATAGTGGAGCGAGTTTCATCTCCTCCCTCATTAAATCACCAAGGAAAGAAAAAAGAAAAATAAGGACTCAGGTGAAAACCTCCATGAGGTGCTTGAGTCCCACCATTGGGTTGAAAACCTCTTGGGGTGGCCCAGTGGTGTAAAAAAAAAAGAATAAAAAATAAAGGAAGATCCCTAGGTTAAAACCTCTCTTGAGGTGCGCAGGGCAAACAATTAGGGTGAAAACCACTCAGAGGTAGCCTAGTTGTTTTCAAAAAAAAAATCATGAAATTTCCATTTGCAGATCAGCGAGAATGATAGTCAAAGAGCAAAGGAGGATCACAAAGAGACCCCTATCACTCACATTTTTATTTTACTACTAATTACCATTGATTCCTCCACCATTTCTGTCATTTTTTTCCACTCCTTTACTTTAGTTTACAATGGGAGTGTGTTTTCTACAAGATCCCCTGTAAACCTACAGGATGATCCTATAGGAATTACAGTGACCCAGAAATCCTACAGGAGGTAGTCCTAAGGAAAATAAATGACTTTCTATGCCAATTAAATGCACCTCCTTCATCATTCAATCACCATACCTTTTGCGCCATCATCACCCCTGCACTCACCCTTAAAAAGAAAATCAATTTGAAAAAAAAAACAGTCTTCGAAAAGAAGGGAAACAGGGAGGAATAGAGAGCATCACCTGAGTATTCCTTGTTCTACACACTCCTAGTCTTTCTCTCCATCCATGTCATCATCTCAGAAAGGTGCATGATTAAGAGTTCTGAGGGAGAAGAAGCTACAAGACATCTTGTAGGAAATCATGTAGCATCCTATCCCACAGAATACGAATCATAACAGCAGCAAGCCTTTGGCATGATCATCCAAGAGTAGAAGAAGATCCAAAACAACAACACTAGCACCATATTCAACAACAGGTACCTGCACAAAGAAAGGGATCGCTAGAAAGAAAAAAGAAGGGAAGAAGAATAACATGCAGTCGCACACAAAGCAAGAACCTCCAGTCTTCAACAACTGCAGCAAGGTATTGGTAGCACAGGTAAGTATTCGCTTGCTCTCTCATATGCATCACGTAGTAAGAAAAAAATGTAAAATTTATGAGTAAGTTGGTTTATAAGTGAAAAGGTGGCCAGTTAACTTGGCCACATTCTCTTAGTCAACAAAAAATAAACAGCATGTTCTCTCACACGTGGCATTAGCCAAATCAAAAATAGAGAAGGAGAAGGACAAAAGTAGTTAAAGCTACGGATGCATAAGATGGGAGCTAATTACAAGGAGTGGGGAGTGATGAGGTTGTAATAGGGACCAACGATCCAAAAATGGAAACGTACCTTTGCTACCACCACACCACCTCACCTCAAATAACCATAAGCAGAAATAATCATCATCCCCATGCATTCATGCATTCACTTCCTCAAAGCTTTCTCTCACGAGTCGCTCTCCTACCCAATCAACCTACTGAAAGAAAACCTTGATCGTTTAACTACACAACAATTCCTATAGGATCATGCACAGTAATTCCTACACAATACACAGAGACTGTATACAAGATTGGCTAAGAGGAGTTTCAAAGGGGAAAATATGGTAGTTGGCCACTGAAAGCAATATGAAGAGGTAATCTGTGTAATTACATCCCTCTTTACAAGTAATTGAACCAAAATTCCCCTAAGTCTGAGTGAATTTAGCACTTGTGTATGGGAATTACATACACAGTCATTTCAGTTTTGGTTCTACATTTGAAAATTGTCTCAACCCTTTCATCTCCTCAAACTTCACCAACCAAGATGATAGGAGGGTTTAATAGGAGGGAGCCCATTAACACTGTGAGAATCCAACAACACCCCCAAGTGCTTGAAATCTTCACAAGACATAATTGGATGGGGTTTTTCGAAAAAATTAAAGGGTATGATGATGAGGTGGCCTGAGATTTTTCTCTCTCCCTCATTCCACTGACCATAATCCATGCCACTATTGGTAAGAGGCCTCTCCATAGAACTTACCCCTGACCTCATCAACAAACTCACCACACTTCCCCTAGGAATACCATGGAGGAAAGAAGACAAAGGAGATAGCTAGGCTGCCGAAAGGAAATTCTTTTTAGAAAGAGAGGAACCCACTAAGGACAAAAATGGAGTAAGGAGGACAAGTCTGCCATATCCTTGGAATGAGGTAAGCTAGCAACTGATCAAATACATTTCATGTGAGCATAGGTATAGTGTGGTGTATGGCTATATTTTTAGGCTTCTTGAAGAATTGAGATTTGGAGCAGAAACACCCCCTGACCAAAGGCTCAGCATACAATACTTCCTACTACAGTCACTAATAGACTCAAGCATCAAAGTGCAGGAGGCAAAGTCCCAACATTTATCTCACCATGGGTTAATTAGGATCCTTATAGAAGATGCCCTCCAAAACCTCAGAATTCCTATAACATGGTCAGTCTTCAGAGACGTGCCGAGAGAGGATGACATCAAAGCTCTCACATATGATGTTAGTCCTATTGTCAGTGAAGAGGAAGAGGAAGAGATTGAAACAGAGGAAGAAGAAGTAAAGTAGGAAGAGGAAGAAATAGAAGGAGATGAAGATGAGATGGATGAAGAAGGAGATGAAGTAGAATAAAATGAGGAAGATGAAGAAGAAGAGCAGAAAGAGAAGGAGGATGATGATGAAACAGAGGAGACTGTTATGGTACCAGCTCAAAAAAAGATAGAAAAGATAGTTCAATGCCTTAGAATTTAGCCTCTCCAAGGGGGAAACCTCCTTTACATTACACAAATGAACAATTCTTAGATGATGCAAATGAAAAGACTTCCTTTCTATATATAGGAGTCTAAGGGGTCATAATATAATCAGAGCCGACATAACAATAATAATGTAAGGGCACAATAATAAAAATAGTGGGCCTCTATGGGGCACAATAATAACAATATGGGGGCTACATGGGTACAACAATATAATAAGGGGGTTGTACTAATAACAATAAGGGGTTACACTATTAGTATAGGGGCCTAACATGCCCCTCTCCTTCAAAAAGTGTTGTTCTCAACGGTTGCGTAGTTTTTCATGCTTCTGTATAAAATTATTGTCCTCCCATGTGGAATCTTCAGTGATAAGTGCTTCCACTTAATGAGGTACTCTGAAATTAATTTATTTCGTAGCTATCGAGTTCTTGTTACTCTAACTGCTCCAAGTTCCAATATGATTTTTCCTTCCTCTTCAAGCTCTGGAAATATTGTTTGAATTGGGATCTTCTACAACTTTTGAATGAGTGGCCATACTTCTTCGTCCTTCTTCCATTCATCCCTTGCTTCGTTTATCCAATCTGGTCGGATAATAGAAATAGCACAAAACAATGCTTCCACATCCTCATCCTTTCTTGAGAGTGCATCTGCAACAAAATTTTGTTTCCCTTTTCTATAGATGATGTCAAAGTCATAACCCAACATATTTGTGACCCATTTTTTTTGTTCTTCTAAAGATATTTGTTCTTCTAAAAAGTATTTAAGACTATCATGATCCATTTTTACCTTGAAGTGTTTTCCCATTTGGTAAGTGTTATAGACATATCTGGGCACTGCAACCCCAATCACATATGTCCATAAGCCAAGGGATTATAAGTCCCTAAAAGTGTTGTTTCATACCCTAAAGGAGCAAGGTCAGCTGATTACATCATCTCCCAGAAGTTCTCAATGAAAAACCACTCAGAACTGGTCAAAGCAGGACCATACAGACTGCCTAGTGCTAAGGGTGCGATGCATCTCACCTTCCACATGCAAAAAGTGCGATGCAGACTAGAAAACCCTTCTGTAGGGTGCAATGAGCGAGAGCAGACAAATGGAACAAGTAGTTTGCTAGGTGGAAACCCTGAGAATCTTCTAGAAGCTGCTCATTTGACACTTGCCTCCCTGAACTCACCCAAGGATGAGTAAGAGATCATGAAATCTCCAAGTGGAGCCAAGAACTATCAGAGAGATGACACTAATCAAAATCCCAGAAGCTGACTCATCCCCCTGCAAATATCTATATATGGATCCCTCATCCCAGAGATCCAGAGGTTGGAATTTGGTAATTTGCAAAGAGGTGCTGATGGTTTCTCTTTGAAGACATTATTGGGTGATCTTTCTTTGTATGAGGTGAAGAAAGCTCTTAAGCTGGGAGGATGGCACTGGGTCAGACCAAGTGGTTGTAATCCTCTCTTCTACTACTTTCATCAATAAATCTATTTGAGTTTTCCTCCATATTCTTGTGTATCTCTGAATATTGTGTTGATATATGCATTTGTATGGTCAATATATATCTGATCCTATATTGTTTACAGTGATAGATCTCTATGCTTTGATCGTATTATGTTGTTGTGACTCTACAGGTGCTCTTTAAAGCAGAATAAGTAAGGAAGCAGTGGCGAGATTTTGTCAAAGGGGAAAGGAAACAAGCAAGGAGCCAAGCGAAAGACTGAGGTTGGTACTCTCTGCTTCTTTCTCATCTCTCTCTCGTAAAGGAAAAACAAGTGACTTTAGTTTGTTTGTTTCTAAGATAGCTACTCGTCTTAGTGGGACTAGTAGTTCTGAGTAGACACTAGTTTTCCCGGTAACAAAATGGCGACTCCACTGGGGAGCGATTAGTTTGATTGCTTGTCTCTATTTGTTTGATTCATAAACCACAGACGGAGCCTGAAGTTAAGCCAGCTAGCCTTCGAACTGCATTTTCTATGCAAGTGCAAAGTAGATCAACACTACTTCAGTCAATCTCCGACATAGAAAATTTTAGGGGCGAATGTTCGCCCTTTGGCGAAATTAAGGGGTTTTAAATTTTTAGTGGGCGAATATTTTGTATCATAATACATTTTTACAAATCATCTCAAATAGCCCACCTTATTTTAAGGGAGATGGTCAAAAAGGTAAATTTAGCCCTTGAAATTAGGAGTTACAACCTTCCATTCGCCCATTTTCAAGAATGGGTTTTATTTAAGTCAATCCATTCGCCCATTTTCAAGAATAGGTTATATTTAAGTGAATCCTATGGGCCAAATACCATATTTATAAAAGAGGTAGGGTAAATTAATAAAAATATAAATAAATGAAAAGTATGGTAAATAAATAAAACATTTTTTATATTTACTCCATAAGTCACCTTATATACATGCAAGGGTGTAAACAAATAAAAAGATAAGTAAAGTGGAGGTATGGTAAATAAATAAAACATCTTTTTATACTTACTCAAAAGGTATTGTAAATAAATAAAAATATAAATAAACTAGATGTATGGTAAATAAATAAAACATCTTTTTATATTTAGTCCATAACCCTCGTTCTATTTATGAAGGCTCAAGAAAGAGGTTTTATTTAAGTGAATCCTATGGGCCAAATACCATATTTGTAAAGAGGTATGGTAAATTAATAAAAATATAAATAAGCGAGAGGTATGGTAAACAAATAAAACAATACTATGGGACAAATACCATGGACTAGATTGTTATTAATACCATGCAAAAAAAACATTATTAACCCTAATACTAGTATTAATAAAAATGGCACATGGTATTGACCCATGGTATTCACCTGGAATGTAGCCTATTTAAATGGGGGAATTAAACCAGCATAGATCCATCTATACTCTGGATCTACT
>APFE031050605.1:56195-77478 GCA_000404065.3 Pinus taeda
CCTTCCATTTTTCCTATATACCATGGAGATTCGCCCATTTATTATACTTATAAATTTAGGGGGGGTTCTTAAAATTTTCCCTGATCTCCGGGTTTGTTTATGAACTGAACAATTGACTTGCAAACATCCTAAGTGCCCTAGAGGTAGCTCAAGTAACCTCATTAGATCAACCCCTATACTTTGTAGTTCCCGACTATAATTAGCTCGGCCTAAATCCCTGAACTAAGCTGCAAACTGTGACCAAAAACCAAGTTAAAGTTTCATCCCTAGACCATCGCACCTTCTCTTCTTGGCGATCTGGATGCATCACACCTCCCATGTGAAGTAGGTGAGATGCATCCCTGTTTCCCTGTGTTACAGGTGCGATGATTAGATAAGACTGTTTCTGCCTCCATATTTTGGTTTTTTCTTCACTATCTTCAACTTTATTCAGGAGTTTTGTTGTCAATGATCAGTCGACCATTTATGAAACCCCTTTCCTTTGCATCATTCAGCCTCCTTTTACAAAGACTTGTGAATGTTTTTATGTATTTTTCGCCATTCACAATTCTCATTTACAAAATAATAGCTTAATCGAACTGTCGTCTTTTGATTTGAAAGTGTCGCAAGTGTCGTTTTCAATCAAAGAAAATAATCCCTCTCTTTTTGATAGTCGATTACACTGTTACTCTTGTATTTGATCTGAATTTATAGTATTTCAAGTGTCGAAAGCAGTTTTCAATTCAAAATCGCAAAGTGTCGTCTTGCCTTCCTGTCATTTTTTGAAAAGAAAATCGTTAGTATTGTCGCTTTGAAAGAAGAGATAATTTAGATTTGTATTTGGCATTCTTTTTGTCATTCACACATTAAGAAATCAGAAAACAAATACATGCACGTGAAGTTGCATTTCGACTGCTTGTTGAGTTTGATTTAGGACAGTGCATCTAGTGTGTGTTCTCTACTCTATGTTGAAAGGATTTCGTTTCTCTTTCCTTAGTAGCTAGGATTTTCATTGCAAAAAGAAGAGTAAATGATTGTTTATCATCTTAGATTGCATATTTATGAGTTTTATATCTACGTCACGTGGTGAACCTTAAAGGCAAACTTCTTAAGAAAGATCAACTGTAAAATAAATTCAATGAACATAAAAACGCTTTGGAACCTAATGCACAACATCTAGAAGTCTAGGCTAGAGACGTATTCTGGCGTCGTAAAGCCTGGTAACTGTCGCTTTCATCGTAGGTTGGGTGATTCCTCCTCTTTGAGACAACAAGTGCCAGTACAAACTTGTGCTCCCACATATCATCGAGTATATATTGGGAGACCACAATAGGCTATATCCTTTATCCTTAGGAAGTTGTGTCTGCCACCCTATCGATCGCAATGCCCTGAACACAGTATTTGGGAAGATTGACTGCCGTACCATAAAAAGTATTCTGTAATTTTGCGATTGGTTTGGTAATCCCTCTGCCTAGATTTCCAGAGTAGTCTCTTTCATTCCTTTTCAGACTCCTTAAAGTAAAAGGTCCATCTAAGCACTTGTCACTTCAGGCTCATTAAAAATCGAAGGCGACTAGAGTCATCTCTAGCTTTTTCTCAACTCTTAAAAATTGAAAAAGCAAGTTGTGTCAAAGCGTCTAAAATTTATTTTAATCGGAATAACATCATTGTTCCCTCGTTGATCTTAGGTTGAGAAAATGGAGTCCACCAACCAAGGATCTTCCTTTGGGGGAAATCCTAGTCCTTTCTCCTCTTCGGGAGATGTTGGTGCACCTCATATAGCCACATTGCCCCGTCCAGGACTGACAATTGGCCTGCCGGTATGGCTTTTCTTGACCTCTGTCATTCAAAGCACCATGATTCCTTAGCAATCAAATCAACAACTAGATGATACTAGAGTTACCCCCCAACCTTCTACTTCATTTGTTTCTCCCTCTCCTTCTTCCTCTTCGCTTGGTGAAACTAAAAACCAAGTAACTGAGAAGAAGAATAAAGGGAAGGAGAAGAAGAAGAAGGAGCCAATGGCGAAAAGGGGCAATCGTGCATCACCTAGCGAAAATCCACACACTGCACCATCCAAACCTAAATCTCCATGTGTCATCTGCAAAGGGGACCACTATCATCGAGATTGTCCTTGCATCCCACAGATATTAAGGGACTGGTCTCCCCGCTTGCATAATGTTATACGGGAATAGTGTCCACACGGATGCTGTTATTCCCACTAAGATGTGTGGCTATCTTAGAAACAAACAATCAATCTACTATCGATTCCTTTTATGAAAATAGATGAGAGGAGAACTAAGAGGGCCAACCTGAGTCTTGCGCTCGATTCCCTCTCCTTTTTGATAGATTTTTGCTGCTTGCTCTTTGTCTTCTCAGCTTCAAAAGGGACCTGTAGAATCACAGCAACATACTACTATGCAAGAAACAAGGATCTAAATTCACAAATAATGTAGGATCAGATGTACATTAACCATATGCAAACATATATAAACAAGTACACCAGGATATGGAAGGAAACAAGAATAGATTTATTTAGGTAAAATTTTCAAGAGGATTACAACCATGAGCAGCTCTGACCCAGCATCATCCTCCAGCTAAGAAGCCCTTTTTTCACCTCAAGCAAAGCAAAATCACCCAACACTCTGAATGTACACAAGAATACTGACAACACTTCTCCATAGATTACAAAATTCCAGCCTCTGGATCTCTGTGATGAGGGTTACATATATAGATGATTACAAAGAGGTGAGTCATCTTTTGGGATCTTGATTAGTGTCTTCTCTCTGATAGTTCATGCTTCCACTTGGAGAATGAATATCTCTTACTCATCCCTGGTCGAAAATGGAGTGGAAAGTGTCAGAGGGGAAGCTTCTGGAAGATTCCATGACCTTCCACCTCGCATTTTGTCCCTGCCATTTGTCCATTCCCAACCATTGCACCCTACAGAGGAGCCATTAAGTATGCATCGCACCCTATACACTGGGAAGGTGATATGCATCACACCCTTTGCACTGGTGTTTCAGTATGGTCCAGTTTTGACCATTTATGAGCAGTTTTCAGTGGAGAACTTTTGGGAGATGATGTAATTAGTTGACCTTGTTCCTTTAGGTAGTGAAGCAACCCTTTTAGGGACTTAAGAGCCCTCAGTTTATGGAAATTTGTGATTGGGGTTGAACTGCCCAAAAATGTCTATAACAGTTGCCCCCTAAACCATGAGGTCGTTAATCATTTTTGATGTCGGGTGAAATGATTTACTATGAGGATCTGAAGTTTTTCTGAGCTGGGAGGTGACCTGTAATAAGATACAATACAACACATTATATGACAACATTTTTTCATGATCTAGCTGAGGGGGGCATTCCCATGCTTAGCTTTATAAACTCATTTTCATGTACATAGGACAGACGATCTCTGTGTGATAGACTGATGATATGGACACATCATCCTTTGGTTTGGATGATCATCTCTTCGGCAATGATGTACACTGGATGTTTTTATATTCCTAAATATATCACAGCCTGGACGGATGAAACTAGATCCGGGGTCTTCAAACTCAACCAATCTTCACTCGGAGTACAAGTCGATCCATGTGAAAAATGTTTTGGAGTCGAACATGGAAAGACATCGCCTGATTACCAGCCAATAATCTAAGCTGTTAACAGGCGCGAGAGGAATCACCAATAATGAAAATGACCCTCAAGGTACTACAACACAATCTACGTGGTGTGAAAAGGGGACTTGGCATCGAACACCACGCAAAATCTCTTGGTCTAAGGTCATTGATGTAAACTTGTCGACGAAAGTGAGAAACTTGCCATTGAGGCATGCAAGCTTCAAAGTACTGAAAGGGTTGTTCCTAAGTCAACTTCTTGGATAATGAGCTGATGTCGACAAGAAGTGACACATCGCAGGAGGGCCTTAATGAATCCCACATCAACAACACGGAACGAAGCAAATGATTTTGGAGGTGAAAACAAACTGACGATATGGGGGTTCAGGGTGGCGGTCATGAAGGAATGAAGCATGAATGAATTGTAGTGGGTGAGACTCAGGTGAATTGTCTGAATGACTTCTCTTGAACATATCAGTGACACTGACGATGGATTGGTAGCGTTAACCCAAAGATTGATGGTGTGATGGACCAATGGTGAGGACCAGTGAACGGAACAACCCAACTCGGCATGGATGCGGAAGGAAAGTGTCATGTTCAAGAGCGACTTGCTACCAATAAAGTTTCTTATTTTTTTCTTCCCAATTTTCCCCAGCCATTGCTGACGAGTACCTCTTTATTTTTGTCAATCTTGAAGAGGATAACATATGCTTTTTCTATAATCCGCCCTTCAGGAAAACCGATCGCTATATTTTAGCAAGCCTAGCGACAGTGAAACTCGTTCTTGTCCTGTTGGACGAGTTTGTCGCTATTTAGTTTAACGAGTTTAACGATAAAGATAACTCGGCCTCTTTCAATTTTAGAGAGTCTGAAAGTAACAGAAAGAAGACTCCAAAGATTATTTTTCATTGTATAATCCCTTAAATCCGAAAAAGCGTAAAATAATACAAAAGGGATGAATTTTCGATATTTTTAACAAGCCGAACAAGACAAGCACTCGATCTTTTTGTGTAATAATCCCTCAGGTCCAAAAAGATTAAAATCTAGAGGAGGGATAACACTTCCAATGCCTTTTTAATGAGCCGGAGAGGCCAATCGCTCAGCAATCTTTTCATATTTTACGAGTCAGGTGAAAAGAGCTTAAAGAAGAGTATTTTTGAGGAAGGAGTGATGGTTTCGGGTAGCAGTTGATTCCAGGTAAGGTTTGGAATTTTCTAATCACGGCAGAGTTACGAGGATGGCTAGCAGAATCACTCTTCGCAGATGTTCCTCGAAGGGGTAAACAATAATGTGGGGGTGAATGATCGGCTAAAACGGAGTGGAGGTGATGGCGAGAACACTAGCAAGGCTCAAAATCTAGTGATAAGGCATTCACAATGGTTATTTACCTGTTCATTTTTTAATGAGCTTAAATGCGGGGAGAAACACTTGCTCATGACTTATGTTTATTTTTTAACAAGCATGAACTATGCGCTAAAACTGCTCATGGAGAGTTTATTTTTTAACGAGCTTGAACTCTGCGACAACATTGCTCACCAAGTTTGCATGCGCCCAGCATAATAACGCAAATCGAGGTGCATACCCCCTCTGCGACAACATTGCTCGCCGAGTTTGCATGCCCCTAGCATAATAACACAAATCGAGGTGCATGCCCCCCAAGCTTCATTTCATTCAACTCGGTGGTTGGAATGAAGGTTTACCTTCAAGGTCTTTCAAAGATCATAATCAAAGACTCGATTTGGAAAGGGAGTCATTTCATTTTTTAATGAAGTTGACACAGTAAAAGAACTATCCTCATAATCCACCATATTTACAGTATTTGAAGGATGATTAGGGTCACTGGAATAATATTCTTGGTAATTCGGAAGATGGGAATGATGGTGGTGATCTTCCCTTGGTGCCTCTTCTATCATCATTAGCTGAATGATTCCTTCGTCTGTAGAATCTACATATGACCAAGGATCTAAAGAGGTGCCATATTCCTTAGACCTATCTATCCAAACACTCGTTGAGCGTTGGTTTGCCCCCCAGGCCAAGAAAATTGATTGCTACAATATTTCTATTAGGGCGACGATCCATGCTGACAAAATGTTTAGGAATCTTATGGGAGATATCATATTGCAGGTTTCCACTGTGGCCACTTCCGCCATATTGTTTGGAGGCGGTAGGGAAAAAGTACCCATTAGGGCAGGTTCTTTTAAGATGCCTACTCCAACATTTTGAAGCGAGTGAGAGCTTCCATGGATCATTGGAATGCTTCCCGTAACTTGTGAACAGTTGGGGAGAAAAGTTTGTTGGTCGATGATTGTAATTCCTCCTTGGGAAGGAAATGCAATTTTCCTAAAGTAGGTCAACACAACAGCTGCCATGGCATATATCCAGGGTCTTCCTAGTAGTATTTTGTACTCAAGATTTCCGTCGATGACTTCAACATCGATTTCTATTGTTTTTCCCCCCAGTTTGACTTGCAAGTTACTTAGTATCCCATACGGGGTGTACGTTCGTCCATCAAATGCTTTTAACGTTGTTGACGATCGCGATAAAGAGGGAGACCCCAGAGTTTTCCAGCAACTCATCGACACGATACATGTGGATGCCCCCTCATCAATAATTGTTCTATGAACAGTTTTGTTGAGGGCTTTCACTTGAATGAGGAAAGATAGTTGAGCTGGTAACTGAGGGTCATATCCTTTATGATTAAAAGACACAAGATTGGAATCCGTTGGGTCAATCCCACCTATTGCTGACAATAAAGCCTGCTTTTGGGAGGGGCAATTTTGCAGTACTTCAAGAGTCGACATCAAGGATGGCGATTGAGCTAAATCCTCCACTATATTATAGTGTTGTGCTGCTTGGGCACGAGGATTAAACGTCGATTTATGTACTACTCCCTTTGGCAGTTTTATTGTTAATTCAAGAATGATGGGTGGCACGACTTCTGTTGAAGTCGTTGTTGAACTACTAGGTTGGTCATTGTGCTTGTTGTTCAATATGTGTGGATTCCTGTAATCTTTACTCCTTGTCATTATAAGAGTGTCATTTAGTTGCTTCGAGACTGACAACATTAGCACTTGGGATGGGGAAGCATTTTCGCTAGCAACCATATTTGTTCCTGGGTTTGGAAACGGATCCGTCAGTACAACCGAGGTTTTTGAACTTTTGAAGAATTTTCTAAGTTCTTCTTTATATGGACACTCCTTGGCCCAGTGATCCTCATCACATATACTCCATGGATATTTGGGTTTCGCATTCCTAGAAGGGTTCGCAAAAGATTTCCTAGGATATGAGTCTCCCTGGTTTTTCTTCTTCCCTTGTTTTCTTTCTTGCCTCCTCGTTGCTTGGTTTCTTTTCCTTTATCTGTTGACACAGGATTTACTTCCAAGGCTAGAAGTTCTTCATTTGCATCTTGACTCAAAACCGTGCGGGCCTTTTTGGATGTGGCCTTTGCGGTTTTAGTGCTTGTCGTGCCTATCACACCATCGCCGGCATGAGAGTCCTTGTTTGATTTAGGAGGCAGAGGGACGGAGAATTATGGTCTAGGAGTGTCAGGGATTTTATCGTAGAGCATGCCAAACTAAGTATAGATCAAGTCTAAATATTGTGCACGAGCAATGACTTGCTCTTCAGTGACGACTCCCCCCTTTGCCACATCTTCTGTAATAGTGGGTAACAGTGACTTAATAAACCGTTCAGCCAATAGCTGATCAGGAACATATGTTTTTACCATTCTGCGACGACGCCGCCACTCATAAATATGATCGGATATGTGAGTGGCTGTCATTTGTTTGAAATTGGTAAGTAGCTCAGTTCCTATTTTGTACCTGATAGGTAATTGAAAATGGGTTAAAAAGGTTGTGGCTAGGGTACTGAAGTTATCAAATGAAGCTCTAAGTGGTTCAATATACCACTTTTCTTCCGGACCAGTTAACGTGCATTGAAAGAGGCGAAGCTGAATCGAATCATCATTGGGAGTGTTTGACGAACACCGTAGATGAAAGGTCATCACATGATTCGATGGGTCTTCGCCTGGAATTTTATGCGAGATCACCGGCCACCAAGGGGCATAGGCAATTGGATCGTTCATTAGTCGACTTAGATCTGGTAACTCTAGAGTTTCCACGAAGGGCAACTGTTGATTTAGGCTTAGTTGAGCATACCCAAGATAAGACAGAATTGTTTGAGTAGTCGGTCTTTGCATACCAGCATAATGCATTTAATGTTGGTAACTTTGATAAGGTTAATGGGAATAACCATTATGATATGGTTGATATTGATGCCCATTACTCGCAAAGACTTGTTGCTCATATCCTTGGTAAGCTTGCTGGAATTGCGGTTGTTGGTATTGCACCAGCCATGGTTTTGAAGCCATGGACTATTGTCCAGAACTAACTGTTTGACCAAGATTGGGGTTGGGGTTCCCCATTTGAACCTGTGCCATTCCATAAGTGGGTGATTGTGGTTGTCTCGGAGGTACAAGAGATTGTTGTATCGCAACCTGCGAAACTTGAGTTTGGCATACAATTGGTGACGCTTGTACTTGCAATACAGCCACAATAGCCGACGTAGTGGGAATGTTTGTCATAGGTGAACTTTGTTGTATTGAGCATACAACTCTTGGTTGTTGAGACAGGACTGGTACCCAACCGTTAGTTGTGATTCCAGCATAACCTAAATTTTGTTGTGAACTCACGCATGGTTGTCCTTCTAGGGAAGACAATGAAAGGGTATATGGCCCTCCATACGATGGTAATCCAGTGCTCAAAGGAATAATTTGCCTTTTGGGACCAGTTTGCCCAAATTGACCTTGTGATGGATTAATTTGTCGAGACTCAACGTAAGAGATTCCAGATATAATTCCGGACGAACAAACGGGGATAGTCCATACTGTCGAAATAGTCCCAGGATGGACTCCATCCAGTGATTGAAAACTGGTTGGGATAGATGGCACGCTGGCAAACATTGTCGGAATAGCAGAAGGGGCTTCTGTTGTTGCTGTGTCGAGTGACACAGTCCTTGATGTTGACGGTTGTTCAGACATATTAAGTCTATCCAAAATATTCCTCAACGATTCTTTAGGAACTTCCAAGGGTGGGTGAATATTTTCTGATGAAGAAGGATATAGGGCGATCCCAACTCCAAGTTGCATTGGATTGCTAGATGGAGGATCTTCCACAATCTCTTCTATGGCAATCAATCCAGGGGGAAGAGGTAGACCATCAGGTCCATAAAATATTTCTGGTGCCGAAGAAGATGTAAGTCCTGCAGCAACAGATGGTTGGGGAGTAACACCTTCTGAATCGGTTGTAGACAGAACCAATTTAGGAATAGAAGTGTTAACCGTCGCACTAGGATCAGTTGTAATGTCATGTTGCTGTTGCGGAATTTCTTCCGTAGAGGTAGGGATTCCAGAAATGTTCGGAGTAACCGAAGTCTCTGAGGATGTTGGAGTGCTTGCTTAAACCAACCTAAGGGACTTTGACCTGGTTAAACGAGTTCACTTCATCTGGAATGGCTTCACTTCCGGAGTCAACGATGGTTGACTCGTAAGTCTCCGCGAATGACGAGGTTTTGATTAACTTTCTTCCACGATTGCGGATTACTTGATCAACTCAAAATAAAAGGGAAAATGTTTTTCGAATTAAATGAATTTTAGACGCTTTGACACAACTTGTTTTTTCAATTTTAAAGAGTCGATAAAAAACAAAAGATGACTGTAGTCGCCTTCAATTTTTATTGAGCTTGAAGTCACAAGCACTCAGAGGACCTTTTCCGTTAAGGAGTCTGAAAAGGAGCAAAATGGACTTCTCTGGAGATCTAGGCAGAGAGGATTACCAAACCAATCGTAAAACTACAGAATACTTTTTACAGTATGGCAGTCAGTCTTCCCGAATGTTGTGTTCGACGCATTACGATCGATAGGGTGGCAGACATGGCTTCTTAAGGATAAAGGATGCAGCCTATAGTGGTCTCCCAATATATACGCGACGCTACGTGGGAGCACAAGTCTGTACTGGCACTTATCATATCAAAGTGGAGGAATCACCAAACCAACACTAAAAGCAACAGTTATCAGGCTTTACGACGTCGGAATACATCTCTAGCCTAGACCTCTAGATGTTGCGTTAAGTTCCAAAGTGTTGTTAGATTCATTGAGATTTATTTTAAGTTGATCTTGCTTAATAGTTTTCCTTTCAGGTTCACCACGTGATGTATGTATAATTCCTAAATGCAGTCTAAGATGATAAATAAATGTTTTATCTTCTTTCAGCAATGAAAATCCTAGCTACTAAGGGGAAGAAATTCAAGCAACTTTTCTTCACAGAGCACACGCTAATATGCACAGTCCTAAATCAAGCCAAGCATTCAAGATGTAAATGCACATGCATGTATTGGTTTTTAGTTCCCTTAATGTGTAAATGACACTAAGAAAACTATGTCAAAAACTAAAATACTTTTAAAGCGACTGTACTCAACAAAATTCTTTTTCAAAACGAAGTGAAAACGAGAGAGACACTTTGCGATTTTGAAATGGAAATTGCTTTTCGACACTTTAAAACTAGTAAATCAAATCTTATGCAATGATAACCGTATAATCAACTATCTAAAACAATGGGATTGCTTTCTAAAACTAAAAATGATAGCTATGGCACTTTCAGATCTAGAGACGACAGTTTGACTATGTTATTTTTTGCAAAAGAGAACTAAAACGACTCACAATACATAAAAAATGTTTATCGTTCTTTGCACTAAGGAGGTAGAATAATGCAAGAGAAGGGTGTATTCACAGAAGCACACTGATTAAAAACAACAAAAACTCTTGAATAATACTGAAAATAGTGAGAAAAATCCACAGTCGGAGGGTAAAATCAGTCCTCCCTGACCATCGCACCTGTTACACAGTGAACTCAGTATGCAGCGCAGTTACTCCATTTGAGAAGTGTGATGCATACAGGTTGCCTTGAAGGTAGGGTGTGATGGTTACAGTGCGAGACTCTGAACAAGACTTCACTCACAGTTTGCAGTTTAGTTCAGGTGTTTAAGCTAAATAAGTATTGATCAATGTATGTAAAAACACAGGGGTGATTTTAGAGGTTACTGAAGCCACTACTTAGGGCAATTAGATTTCTTGCAGATATATTGTTTAATTTATAAACAAAAACCTGGAGATTGACTGAAGCAGCATTGATCTACTTTGCATTTGTATGACAAATACAGTTCGAAGGCTAGATGGCTTGACTTCAGGCTTCGTCTGTATGTTTATAAAAGAAACAAGGATAGATAGGCTAACAAGTAATCTAGTCGGTCCCTAGTGGAGTCACCATTTTGTTATACGGGAATAGTGTCCACATGGATGCTTCTATTCCCACTAAGATGTGTGGCTATCTTAGAAACAAACGATCAAAGTCTACTGTTGATTCCTTTTATGAAAATAGATGAGAGGAGAACCAAGAGGGCCAACCTGAGTCTTTCGCTTGATTCCCTCTCCTTCTTGATAGAGTTTTGCTGCTTGCTCTTTGTCTGCTCAGCTTCAAAAGGGACCTGTAGAATCATAGCAACATACTACTATGCAAGAAACAAGGATCTAAATTCACAAATAATGTAGGATCAGATGTATATTAACCATATACAAGCATATATAAATAAGTAGACCAGGATATGGAAGGAAACAAGAATAACTTTATTCAGATAAAATTAGCAAGAGGATTACAACCATGAGTAGCTGTGACCCAGCATCATCCTCTAGCTAAGAAGCCCTTCTTTCACCTCAAGCAAAGCAAAATCACCCAACACTGTGAATGTACACAAGAATACTGACAACACTTCTCTATAGATTACAAAATTCTAGCCTCTAGATCTCTGTGATGAGGGATCCATATATAGATGATTACAGAGAGGTGAGTCATCTTTTGGGATCTTGATTAGTGTCTTCTCTCTGATAGTTTGTGCTTCCACTTGCAGAATGAATATCTCTTACTCATCCCTGGTCGAAAATGGAGTGGCAAGTGTCAGAGGGGAAGCTTCTGGAAGATTCCATGATCTTCCACCTCGCATTTTGGTCCCTGCCATTTGTCCATTCCCGACCATCACACCCTACAGAGGAGAAAAATAGTATGCATCGCACCCTATACATTAGAAAGTTGATATGCATCGTACCCCCTACAAGGAGCTTTCAGTATGGTCTAGTTTTGACCATTTATGAGCAGTTTTCAGTGGAGAACTTCTGGGAGATTATGTAATCAGTTGACCTTGTTCCTTTACGAAGTGAAGCGACCCTTTTAGGGACTTAAGAGCCCTCAGTTTATGGACATTTTTGATTGGGGTTGAAGTGCCCAAAAATGTCTATAACACACAATCCGGTGTCATCAACCTCTGATAATCATGTTGAGAGTACACCGTCAATAAGTGAAAACGAAGTCACCAGACAGAAAGAAAAATCTAAATTTCCTTGCAAACTGTGTGAAGGTGATCATGCCCTCCACCATTTTCCCTTCCTGGATGAAGCTAAAAGAGTCTTGGATGTCCGTCCTGCATCACTGCATTGACTCCCTCCTAGATACAAGAAACTCTTGTCGAGTCCATTGCTAGTTGAAAATCTGACTGACGCACCTTTGTTGTCGATCGAAGCACCTATCATTGAAGATAAACCCTCTGAGTCCACATCAGACCAAAGTCAACAAGTTGAGACAGTAGTCGACCCCATCTTGTCTTCAGAGGATTCACCTTCAGATGATACAGTCACCAAAGAGAATGAGAACGACACCGTTCAAATTCTTTTCGTAAACACAGACTTCGATGAACTTGGGGGTAATCTACCCATTCCTTTACCGTAGGAAGGAAGTTCGTCAGAGCTATATCTGGTCGTTTATACGGTCCCACCTCTAAGAAACCTAGTTGTCTCCTTCGATTGGAATCTACTAGGCAGACCCCGTTTACCATCTAATGTACCATTCCGAATCATAGTGCAAACTTACAAAATGGTCATGGTTGGTACCATCATAGATGAAGGGGCTTCTGTGAGTATCTTTTCCTCAACTTCTTGGAAAGTGCTTGGTTCACCATCGCTTTTTCTTGAGATGCGATATCTGACAGGCTTCAACAAAGGAACCAGTCGACCGTTAGGGATCCTTCCAAATTTGCCTATAACTTTGAGAAGGAAAATCGTTTATTTGAACGTAATGGTAGTCCAAGGACCTGTAGATTACAATGTACTCGTTGGGCGTGACTACATTTATAGCATGGGAGCTATTGTTTCCTCACTCTTTTGAGTGATGTGTTTTCTGCATGAAGGAAGAGTGGTCCAGCTCGTAGACCAGCTGTCATTCCCCAGTTCACACATAGCTAATAGTCAAATTCCATCCCTAATAGGTATTTTTGCGCAAGGAATGTCTCATCAATCCCCAGTCCGTCCACCTGATGAACGCGAGTGATTTGGTGGTTGTGACAAAAACCCAGGGGGCATGCACCCTGGCCTGCTTCAGCAGGAATTCTCCAGGTATAGGGTAGGTTTCCACGAAGGATATATGACTAATCTGACACACCCATCTGTTTTGGAAAATGGGATTAGACTGGAATAAGATACCTCAGCCGAAAGGTATGCCTTTCTCGATAGAGAAAATGTTTTGTCTGCAAATTGAAGGATAACTAGGGTATGCCTTTCCCAAAAAATCAAATGTTTTGTCTTCAAATTGAAGGGTAACCTGGAAACTATACTTCGCTATACCTGGGGGCATGCAAACCTTTTTGCATGAAAGTGAAAAGCGACCTTTTATTTTCTTAGTTTGTAGGTTCTTAACCCTTTAAACTCGTAGGATTGGTCATTCCTAGCTTACATAATAAAAGGAGTTGGAGCATAATTTCAAATGGTGCAAGCTCCCTAAAAAATGAACCTATCGATGAGACATCCTTATTATATGACTGGCACAAGCAGTTTTACGCGAAGTTCAAGCTCGTTAAAAATTAAACCTAGGAATGAGCATATGTTCCACTAGAGTTTAAGCTCATTAAAAAATGAACCCACCTCCAGTAAATAACCATTGTGAGCGCATTATCATCAACTTTTGAGCCTTGGTCGTGTTCTTACTATCACCTCCTCTGTTTTAGCTGATCATTCAACTTCATTTGATTGTTTACCCCTTTTGAGGAACAGTTGCGATGAGTGATTATATTAGCCATCTTCTTAACACTACCATAATTGGAAAGTTCCAACCTCACCTGGAACCAGCGGCTACCCGAAATATCACTCGTTCCTCAAAAATGAGTCTCCTTTAAGATCTTTCCATATGACTCGTAAAATATGAAAATATTGCCGAGCAATTGGCCTCTCCAGCTTGTTAAAGTAATTGGGAGTGCCATCCCTCCCCTATATTTTAATCTTTTTGGACCCGAGAGATTATTACACAAAAAGATCGAGCGTTTGTCTTGTTCGGCTTGTTAAAACTATCAAAAATTCATCCCTTTCACATTGTTTTATACTTTTTCAGACTCAATGGATTATACTACGAAAAAGGAATATTGGAGTTTCCTTTCCGTCTCTTTTCAGACTCTCTAAAATTGAAAAGGACTGAGTTATCCTTGTCGTTAAACTCGTTAAAACAATAGCGACAAACTTGTCCATTCAGACAAGAGCGAGTTTCACTATCGCTAGGCTCGTTAAAACATAGCGACGGGTTTGCTCGAAGGGCAAATTATAGAACAAGCATATGTTATCCTCCTCGAGCTTGACAAAAATAAAGAGGTACTGGTCATAAATGACTGGGGAAAATTGGGAAGAAAACTTGAAGAAACTTTATTGGTAACAGGTCGCTCTTGAACATGACACTTTCACTCCATCACCATGATTGAGTCGAGTTGGGTTATTCTGTTCACCGGTCATATCACCATTGGTCCACCATACCATCCACTTTTGGGGTTAACGCTACCAATCCATTTCATTGTCGCCAATATGTTCAAGATAAGTCACTCAGAGAATTCACCTACCCAGCTTGTGTCTCATCCACTGCAACACCTTCACACTTCATTCTTTCATCACCACCACCTTGAACCTTGTATCATCAGATCATTTTCACCTCTACAAATTCATTTGCTCTGTTTTTTGTCGTAGATGTGGGATCCATTAATGCCCTCCTACGACGGGTCACTTCTTGTCAACATCAACTCATTATCCAAGAAGCCAACCTAGGAACAATCCTTTCAGTACTTTGATGCTTGCATGCCTCAATGGCAAGTTTCTCACTTCCGGTGACAAGTTTAAATTAATGGCCTTCGACCGAAATATTTTGCATGGTGTTCAACATCGACTCATGTATTCACACCATGTGAATTGTACAGCGGTACCTTGAGGGTCATCATCATCATCAATGGTTCCTCTCGTGCCTGTTAACATCTTACATCATTGGCTGGTAATCAGGTGATGTCCTTCCATGTTCGACATCAGAACATATTTTCACATGGATCGACTTGTACTTTCGGGCGAAGATTGAACAAGTTTTGAAGACCCCAGATCTAGTTTCATCCATCCGGGCTGTGATATATTCAGGAAAATAAAGACATCAAATGTACATCATTGCTTCACAGATAATCATCCAAACTAAGGGATGATGGCTCTACCAAAATCATCAGTCTACACACAGACGATTGTTTGTCCTATGTACATAAAAATGAATTTATCAAGCTGAGCATGGGAATGCCCACCTCAACTTGAAGATAATGTATTGTATTGTATCTTCAATACATTATGAAGATAATGTATTGTATTGTATCTTATTACAGGTCACCTTCCAGTTTGAAAAACCTTGGATCCTCATTATAAAGAATTTCACCCGACATCAAAAGATTTACGCCCTCATGCTTTAGGGGGCAACTGTTATAGACATATTTGGGCACTGCAACCCCAATCACATATGTCCATAAACCAAGGGATTCTAAGTCCCTAAAAGTGTTGTTTCATACCCTAAAGGAGCAAGGTCAGCTGATTACATCATCTCCCAGAAGTTCTCCATGAAAAACCACTCGGAACCGGTCAAAGCAGGACCATACAGACTGCCCAGTGCTAAGGGTGTGATGCATCTCACCTACCACATGCAAAACGTGTGATGCATACTGGAAAACCCTTCTGTAGGGTGCGATGAGTGAGAGCAGACAAATGGCAAAAGCAGTTTGCTAGGTGGAAACCGTGAGAATCTTCTAGAAGCTTCTCATTTGGCACTTGCCTACCTGAACTCGCCCAAGGATGAGTAAGAGATCATGAAATCTCCAAGTGGAACCAAGAACTATCAGAGAGATGACACTAATCAAAATCCTAGAAGCTGACTCACCCCCCTGCAAATATCTATATATGGATCCCTCATCCCAGAGATCCAAAGGTTGGAATTTGGTAATTTGCAAAGAGGTGTTGCTGGTTTCTCTTTAAAGACATTGTTGGGTGATCTTGCTTTGTATGAGGTGAAGAGGGCTTTCAAGCTGGGAGGATGGCGTTGGGTCAGACCAAGTGATTGTAATCCTCTCTTATACTACTTTCATCAATAAAGCTATTTGAGTTTTCCTCCATATTCTTGTGTATATCTGAATATTGTGTTGATATATGCATTTGTATGGTCAATATATATCTGAACCTATATTGTTTACAGTGATAGATCTCTATTCTTTGATTGTATTATGCTGATGTGAGTCTACAGGTGCTCTTTGAAGCAGAACAAGTAAGGAAGTAGTGGCAAGATTCTGTGAAAGGGGAAAGGAAACAAGCAAGGAGCCAAGCGAAAGACTAAGGTTGGTACTCTCTCCTTCTTTCTCATCTCTCTCTCATAAAGGAAAAACAAGTGACTTTAGTTTGTTTATTTCTAAGATAGCTACCCGTCTTAGTGGGACTAGCAATTCTGAGTAGACACTAGTTTTCCCGGTAACGGTAAGGTTGCCATTTCTTAAGTGCATGTAGTATTGCCAACATTTCCTTCTCATAAATAGCTTGCTTGAGATGTAGCAGTAAAAATACCCAATCACCTACATCAAAACATTTTTCACTACAATTTTGATCTACCTGTTGTTTCATTCGATTTTACACCAAAGTGGCGTTATCCTTTAAAATTTGGAGAACTTGTTGTTGATGCTCGATGTGATCTTTCACTGCTTGAACCTTTTTATTTTTGATATGTCCTTCTATCTTGAGAGTTTGAGGAGTGGTAATTTCTTCCAATGCTTTACAAGATATGGTTGGATTCATTTCTCGATGCTCGATGTGATCTTTCACTTCTTGAACATTTTTTTCTTGATATGTCCTTCTATCTGGATTGTTTGAGGAGTGGTAATTCCAGCCAATGCATTACAAGATATGGTTGGATTCATTTCTTCTTTCTTGATGTGATCTTTCACGTCTTGAACCTTTTTCTTCTTGATATGTCCTTCTATCTTGAGAGTTTGAGTGGTAATTCTTGCCAATGCTTTACAACATATGGTCGAATTCATTTCTCCATCTCCACTATTACCGGATCCTTGCCATCAAACTTCCTCATCTCACTTTTTCTTGATTTTAGGAGCTCTATCTTGAAACGATTGTAACTATGTACTTTCGGATCTTTAAGTTATGAAATTGTGACTTGCAGTAGCCCTCTGCGTCCTCTTTCCAATGCCACCAGTCTTATCTAATTTAGATTCTCCAAGAAAGAGTTATGCACAATCTCCCAAGATGACCTGATTCTATACCTTTTCAGAAGAGCGAACTTGTATGAAGTGCCACGTGTTAGTGTTTTGACCTTAGGATCTGAAAAATATACACAGGAAACTAAAGTCCATCCTCTTTTTTTAACTTCTTAAAAAATTTCAATTTGATGCTCAAAACAAAAGTTATGACTATTTTCCCCAGGTCACCTATTTGGATTGTAATTCGGGAGTCTGCAAAAAGTCCAACTTCCTCAGATCATATCTCAGCAAATATAGCACGAACAACTCTGAAATTCAGACACAAAGTTTAGAATAATTTTAGCCCAAATGGGTGTTTTCAGCATCTAAAACGTTGCAGGAAAAAAAGTTATAGCGAAAATGCCACAATGACCTATTTGGAGCAGTGAAACCCTAGAATCCAAAGCTTTGATACCAAATGTTACGGTACCAGCTCACAAAAAGATAGAAAAGATAGATCAACAGCTTAGAATTCAGCCTCTTCGAGGGGGCAACCTCCTTTACATTACACAAATGAACAATTCTTAGATGATACAAATGAAAAGACCTCCTTTCTATATATAGGAGTCTAAGGGGTCATAATATAATTAGAGCTGACATAACAATAATAATGTAAGGGCACAATAATAACAATAGTGTACTTGTATGGGGCACAATAGTAACAATATGGGGACTACATGGGTACAACAATATAATAATGGGGTTGTACTAATAACAATAAGGGGTTACACTAGTAGTATAGGGGCCTAACAGAGGATGTTAAGGAGGAAATAAATAAAGATGTTCAAGATCTAAAAGAGGAAGAAGAAAGGAATGACACTGGTGAAGAAGGCAATGGAAAAGAGGGGACAGAAAACAAAGAAGATTCACCTAGGGTATCTCCAGAACCCACTGAGAGAGAGGCAGCAACTGCCCTCACTGCTCTTAGCACCCCCATCAAGCAAAAAGGAAAAAGACTAAGGGAGACCCCCTTATATTTCAAGAAAACGAAAAGCACAAGAATAGGATAGGGGAAACCCCAAACACCAACCAAAATTCTTATTGTGATTGAAGAATCCCGTAAACTGAAGGAAAAAATGTGTTCCCCTAAGTCTCCCATCACCTATGTGAGAAGGCCTATGACTAGATCAACCTCCAAGGGAAAGGTAATCATACAGGATACACAGTAGAATCTACATGAAGCAGAAGCAGTCCTACAAGATACTCTGTTGAACCTACATTAGGCACAAAAATTGAAAAGGGGGGTAGGGGAGCAATAAGAAACTAAAAAAGAGTACCTAGAGACAAAAGAACCCAGTCCCCAACCTAGCCTAGACTCCTACTATAGGTTTACTAAAGGAGGTAAAGTCATACCTCAAAAATTTGCTATCCCAATGTTCTTTGAGCTTGAGAAGGAGAGGGCCAGAACTCACCGATGGATGCAGACTGCCAAATCAAAGGGGTGGAAAACATTGGCCACAACGAGGAGAAACTCAAGGAGATGGGCAGAGAGCTAAGTGGCTTGAGAGACAGAGAGGCCATAATGAAAAACAAACTAGAGACAGAAAATGGATGGTTGAGAGGATAGTTGTAGGAAAGAGAGAATAAATTGGCATGTATGGCCAGTTTCTCTTTGGAAGCAATCTAGTGTAGGATTCCAGATAAATCCTATGCCCTATACCTCAAGTAACAATGGATGCAATTCCAGATCAAGATCATGGCATAGAGAGGCACCATGCCATTTTAGGAGTACATGCAGTTCATTAATCTTTGTGATCATAACACACTAGAAGATAGGGCCAAGATGGCTGAGTTTTACTTATGAATGTATGGGACCCTAATGCCAAGCTAGGAGATTTACAATTGATGGCTTTGGCATCATGGATGAGCCATGAGGAGTCAAGGGATATAGAGATGAAGAAGATATTGGCAAGAGAACAAACTAAACCTCTTATGATCATAACTAAACAATCAAATCTCATGGCCTTCATCAATACCCATAATTTGATTGCAAATGATCCTCATCTTGCACTAGATATCTTGCTTCCCAAGAGTAATAAATTTCACATTTTGAGGACATGCTCAGGCTATTAGGGGATGATAGCATACATGCTTTCCTAAGGATATGGAAAAAATTACCATACAGCTTAAAGATAAGAGAGTACAATTGCCCACAAATATTGAGAGAGGAACTAAATAGGACACCCATGTACAAGCAATCTATGCAAAGGCTGAAAGTCAATTGGATTGGCCTGAAACTCAATCCACCACTACTCTTAGGAATGCTAGAAGGAAGTAAGGAAGAAGAAGAAAGGAGGAAGTGGGAGGAGGTAGAAAGGAAAGCTGGCTTCTATGAACAAGAAGAGGAGACCACAACAGAGACACGTGATGTCAGGGAGGCCACTATATCTATGAAGGATATGGATATTGATTGAGTTGCTCAAAGGATGAGCAACACTTTCAATATGGGGGTCATGATGAGCCTCATCATTGGGTAATTATATGGGCCTTAATTCACCTCCTAGAATAGTCAAACCAGATTTTCTCACAACTTATTACATGTTTTCATTATATTTTATTTATGAGATGAATTTTAGTTGGATATTATGCCTAGTGGGCTAATGTTCATTGAATGCAGGATTCAAGGATAAAATCAAGGAATTTTTGCAAATACTATAGTTAAAACTCGAATGGGACAAGGGAGAGGGATTGTACAAGGCAAATCCTCCTCATTTACTTATCCCCCATTCGAATATTCCTCCATCCATCACACCACCTCAGAGTGCAAGCAACCAAGCCATGAGGATTAGAAGGCAACTAAGCAAGTGAGAGACAAATAGATAGTTTATCTCGAGTTTGGGAGATGAGCCTCCTTTATTTTAAGGAAGTCATTGTGGACTTCAGTTATATAAGTAGAGAGGCCTAGAGCCTCATTAGCACTCAGATTTTTATTGTAAAACTCTAATCTATTTTCGAGCTGCAGACTCGTGAAATTTCTATTAATGTAATTGATTGTTTTGGTAATAAGAATGAGTTTTTTTTTGCTCCAGCACTGAGTTAACTCATATGACTGGAGCTCTTGGGTTAGGGCTTAACCCTAGCAGCCAAGGCTCCTCCTTATTGTATATTTATGTTTAGTGTAGTTTCACAGCTTCATTGTTAATTTTTTTTTAAGATGCATTTCCATTATGTAGATTAGATTGGTTGTTTATTAATTTGCTTCCATGTGTGCCTTACTGTAGTAGCAGGTTAGCAAGGATAAAAGGATCACCATCAGGTTGTCAGCAGGTGTCTCAGACTCACTTCCTCCCTCTCGGATCATGACTTGAGGAAGGGACCCTTAAGCAACCCCAGAAACACAAATTTCTAGTTTTGTTATGAGCTTTGGAGTTTGTTGTCTTTAAATTAGTATTCGATTAGTCTTGCAAGGTAGGATTCCATTGTCATCTTTTTCATCTTCATTTCTGCAGCAGATATCATCCATGCTTTCATTCCTTTTAGCAACTTTCCTCATGCATATTGTAGGCAATTAATTCATTAATTCTGCTTTACTCGTTTATGAAATGTTTCTTGTTTGCATAGATTTTGGGAAGATATGCGTGTTTTATTAAGAGAAGGTGCTTTAGGAGGAGACTAAGAATTCATAGCTGGCAGCCACCTTCCACTCCATCCACCCTAGCCTCCCCTTATTTTCACCATCATTTTCACTAGTTTTCATCATTTTTCATAGAAATTCTTCCAAGCACATTGAGTGAATCCAGCCATCTACTATCTTTTATGTTGAGTTCTGAGTGATCCTAGACCTTCTCCCACTCCATTCCGCCCATCACAGACCTTTCCCATGTCTTCCATCACCTCCAGCACCTCGCTTTTTTCTCTTGGCTATATCTTGTAGGTTTATAGGGGATCCTGTTGGTTTCTCGTACATCTTGTAGGTTTTCTTCAAATGGTCTGTTTTGAGGGCGAATTGATGGAAAACCTCTAGGAAGTCACCCAAAACCTCCCAATGGTATTCCACACCATCCAAAAATCTCATAACCC
>APFE031050609.1:6470-21013 GCA_000404065.3 Pinus taeda
ATAAAAGGTGTGTGAGTGGTTGAAAGAGAAAATGTGAGGCGTCGTGAAAGGAATATGTTGCCTCTCATTTGTTGGTTTTTGTTTGCTATTGGGATGGAGAACTAGACGCGTAATGTTGTGTTTCTAAGCTGGCTCTAAAGGATTTGTCAATTGGCAGAAGGAATGGAAGTATAACAATGGCAATGAAAGTGTCATGAAGCTAAAATGGGGTGGCATGGTAGTCGAATTGCATTCTTTTGGATGTGTGAGCTGCAGTGGTTTTGGAGGTTCGACCAGCCAGAATTGGTGTTATGCTTTGGGTGTTGTTTTGCTTGATTGCATGTCAAAATTTTGGCTACGCGACGTTGTTTTTTTTATGACTTTTAGTGCTAGGATAAAATTGGCTCGGTGGGTTGGGGTTGCGAGGATTTGCATTGCTATAACAACCCCATGTCAAAAGTTCATGTAATAAAGGATAATAAAGGTAAAAATAAGAGCAAGGTCATGGGACACATATTCCAAGCTTAATGTTGGACAAAACATCCTAGTGGGTGTTCATTTCGATTTATTATAGATTGGACAAGGCACTGAAAAAGACATTGAAAAGGAAAAGAGGCATTAATTGGCATTTATTTATGAAATAATGGAAAATAGGAGAAAAGGAAGGTGAAGAGACACAGATTTTCATGAGTGGGAAATTGAAGGAAAATGAAGAAAATAGAGGCCTCAGTGATAAAAGGGATTTTGAGGATCAATTTATGGATTTTGTCAATTAGACTTTTTGTCAATTTTAGTTTAGAGATCTGGTTACTCCCTCATAGTGTTGCACACTTAGAGCATTCTTAGAGAAATCTAGAATTGAGGAATGAAAGAAAAGGACGGACAAGGAAATCAAGGAACAAGCAACGAAAAGTTGGGTTGAGCAACTTCAATGGGAAAACTTGGAGGTAGCAGGTTGCATGTGTGATCTCCTAGATGGCTGGTGCATGCATGTATGTATTTGGTTCTCTTGCTGTCTTTGGCATGGGTTTTTCCAGGTGTGACATTGGTTTCACCCTTGCCTTGCCATTTCCAGATAACCATGGTGTGATAGGGCTCTTTCATTCAATTGTGTAGAAATTACGATGTATATTTGTAGCTTCTCATGAAATTTTAATCAAGATCACAAGACATAAACCTACTCTACTACTCTGTAGAAAGTAATTAATAATCTAGAAAAAAAATTATACATGCAATAAGAATCACACACATGAAATAAGAACCACACAAATTATACATGCAATTTTCTCTACTACTTCCTCGAGAGAGCATGGCTTAGTATCTATAAACTCAGTCATTAGAGCCATGTAGCCACTATACCGATTTGGTGGCCTTCTTTACCTACGCTGATTTCAAGGAGCACCCACGTTCTCCCTCACATTCTGCACAAGTCTCTTAGCTTCCACCATCCTTTTTATGCCATCTTTAGATGTTTTTTCTTGAGTGGCTCTCTCCATTATCTGATCCTAAATTTGTGGTTGCTCCACAACTTCTTGAGGTTCCTCCTTTGGAGCTAAAAAGTCCTCTTTTGGTAGGATCTGAAACTCCCTCTCAAGAGAGCATCACATCACTTTCTCCTCTTCAAATTTTATATTCCTTCTCATAAGTGTCATTCTAAAGGATGGGAAGTACACACGGTAGTTGTGGGGAGTTACTGTGTAGCCCACAAATACGCCCAATTATGTTGTCAGCTCAAGTTTCTTTCTTGAGTCTTTCGAGACATGGCAGTAAATTGAGGCTCCAAAAATCCTGAAGTGTGACACATCCAAATTTCTCGTGAAGAAAGCCTCCTCTAGTGTAATCATACCCATAATCTGATGAGGAGCCTAGTTCTGCAAATAGACTGTTGTTTTGCATGCCTCATCCCACAAGTGCAAAGGTAGACATTGGTCATGCAACATCTTCCTCGCTGCTCACACAATGCTCTGTTTCTTTCTCTCATCCACCCCATTCTGCTATGAGTTGTTGGGTGTTGTCAATTCTCATTGAATGCCTTCCTTTTCACATAAATTTTTAAATTCATTGGACGCATACTCACCTCCATTATCACTATTGAAAGCCTTCACCTTCCTGTCGGTTTCTTTCTCAACCAGTTCCTTGAATTTTATGAACTTTGAGTATGTCTCCTGTTTCTTCCCCATGACACTTCCATGAGAAGTCATATAGCAGTGGAGGTTGTCGAGAAAGATCCACAAACATCAAAGTGGATCCTTTCAATAATTGCATGTGCTTTGTTATCCTGGTAATGGAAAGTGGATTTTGTGTACTTCCCCAAAATACATCCTTTACATACATTTTGATGCTCAAGTACTCCTTTGGGGAGGTGTGTGGTTATCTACTACATAATATTTAGGGTGCCATGATGCAAATGACAAAATATTCTATGCCAAATTTCACCGACATCGTGACTCTGCACCTGAATCCATCTGAAAGGTGACTATACTAACCCTGTTTGTTATGTACCTTTCTTCATTCGCCATCTCGATGGGAATAAATAAATATTACTTCTTCCAAGTAACTAAAAAAGTCTCTCCATTATGTCATGTGGAACGATGCACCTGAGTCCAAGTACCACACGTGTTGGGTATGTGTTATATTATTTCCACGACTAGAATCAGACATAGCAGGGGGGTCATGATGGGGTGAAGCTAGGGCCGCCCCTTGTGAAGAAAGCCTCCTCCAGTGTAATCATGCCCATAATTTGATGAAAAGCCTTGTTCAACAAATAGACTCCATGACAAGGGAGCTTGAATCCATCTGAAAGGTGACTATACCAAACCTATTTGTTATGTACCTTTCTTCATTTGCCATCTCAATGGGAATAAACAAATATTACTTCCTCTAGGTCATGAAAAAGTATCTACATTATGTCATGTGAAATGATGCACCTGAGTCCAAGTACCACACTTGTTGGGTATGTGTTATATTATTTCCACGACAAGAAGTAGACATAGTAAGGGGGTCATGGTGGGGGGCAGCCAGGGTTGCCCCTGTGAAGAAAGCCTCCTCCAGTGTAATCATGCCCATAATTTGATGAGGAGATTAGTTATGAAAATAGACTATTGTGTTGCATGCCTCATCCCACAAGTGCAGAGGTAGACATTGGTCATGCAACATCTCCCTCGCTACTCCCACAATGCTATGGTTCTTTCTCTCAGCCACCCCATTATGATATGAGTTGTTGGGTGTTGTCCATTCTCATCGAATGCCTTCCTTTGCACATAAATTTTTAAATTAATTGGACACGTACTCACCTCCATTATCACTATTGAGAGCCTTTACCTTCTTGTCAGTTTCTTTCTCAACCAGTTCCTTGAATTCTATGAACTTTGAGAATGTCTCATATTTCTTCCCCGTTAAGAAGATCCAACACTTCCACAAGAAGTCATATAGCAGTGGAGGTTGTCTAGAAATATCCACAAACATCAAAGTGGATCCTTTCAAGAATTGCATGTGCTTTGTTGCCCCGATAATGGAAAGTGGATTCTGTGTACTTCCCCAAAATGCATCCTTTACATACATCTTGATGCTCAAGTACTCCTTTAGGGAGGAATCTGGTTATCTACTACATAATATTTAGGGCGCCATGATGCAAATGACAAAGTTTTCTATGCCAAAGTTCACCAACATCGTGACTCTGCACCTTCTCCACCTTAGTGCCTAATGCAACATAATCCTCCACATCTAGCATATACAATTTCTTCACATGAACCCCATTTTGCTTCACCTGTCACATGGTTCTATGTCTCAAGAATGCCTTTCCTTTGCTAGATATCACATCATAACCACATTCTTCCAAAATTGTAATAAAGACGAGATTTTTCTTGAGGCCTGGAAAGAGCATGAAGTCCTTGAGCATGACAGGAGAGCCTGAATCCATCTGAAAGGTAACTCTACCAACCCCGTTTGTTATGTACCTTTCTTCATTCAACATCTCGATGGGAATAAACAAATATTACTTCCTCCAGGTCACTGAAAAAGTGTCTACATTATGTCATGTGGAATGACACACCTAAGTCCAAGTACCATACATGTTGGGCATGTGTTATATTATTTCCACGACTAGAAGCAGACATAGCAAGGGGGTCATAGTGGGGGGCGGCCTATTGGGGGCTTTGCAAGGGGGAAATATCCACACGACATGGGGTCTGGGGCAGCATCCTGGGATTTTTTTTAATGCGGACCCAATAATAGATAGATAGACCCAAGGATGGGGGCAAACCCAAAGATCGTGGGCAGACCTACCCATGGTTTTTTTTTTGCATAGGTTTTTCACATGGTTTTGGGCATGATGGTTCTTCCCATGGTATTTTGTATAACAGTTAAAAAAAGAATGGTTATGTTCTAATCTAGGGTTAATGGATCAGTGTTTATGAATGTGTCAAAATATATATATATATATTTATTGTAATGTTGAAAGGAATATAATAGGAAATCAATATGGCAGTCTCAGTTTTGGGGTCCAAGGGAAAATATTTGTGTATATTTGTTTTCTATTTTTGCTATTGTTTACTTTTTTGTTTAAATAATTTTTTTGTAGGAAATTTTTGTACAATGTTAAAACCTACAACACACTCCCCATGACCGTGTTGACCATGCATGATATGAGAGTAAAGTCAAGCTCGAACTTTGAAGACAAGGCTTCACCTATCACTCCTCCTAAGGTCTTCTTGGTTGCCTTCTTGTGTGGACACTTCATGGTATAGTGCCTAAATTCATGACAATGGAAGCATTTAATTTTTCGGAAACCTTTCTTCTTTCCTCCTTGACTAGATTCTGGTTTGGATTGGGATTTCTTCCCTTCTCCCTTCTTTTCCTTTCCATCCAATGCAAAGTTTTCTTCAACTCGCCTTTGGATGAAGTCCCATCTCTAGTATTCTACCTTATTCCTCTTGTACCAAATCACACCATAAGCACTCCCAATTCGGTAGTTTCTCCCTTGCATTCACTGAATCTTGATAGTTGTGCCAGCTTTTGGGAAGGTCCAAAATGGCCAGGCTTACTAAATCATCATTTGAAACAATAACACCAACTCCTACAAGCTCATCATGACATTATGTGAACCTGCTCAGGTACTGTAGAATAGTGTCATTCTTCTGCATCTTGATATTTTTAAGTTTATCATTTAGCAGCAGCTTCTTGTCATCACTACTATTCTAGAAAAAATATATTAGTGCCTACCACATTGCAGATATCATTTCTTTCCCATGGCGATTGGTGACAATGTGGTCTCGTACTCCCTCCAATATTATTCTCCTCTCCTTGGCTACATATTTCTTCCATTGAGCATGGTTCTGGGCATTAGATTATGGTGGCCCTGCAACATCTCTCTTGACGTATTCTAGCAATCCATTTTCATCCAATCTTTCCTCTATGTGATCCTTTTATGCAACAAATTAGAGGTGTCTTCCAAGAAATAGTCTCGCCTTAGTTCGTTGAAGGTCGTATGCTCACTGTTGAAGAAACCTTATTACACTTATCTCCAAATTCGAACCTCCTGCGAAATAACTTTGAAATTTCTACTCTAATGTGAATCCTGCTCTAATGCCATGTAGAAATTACAATGTAGATTACAGCTTCTCATGACATTTTAATCAAGATCACAAGACATAAACCTATTGTACTGCTTTGTGTAAAGTAATTCATAATCTAGAACAAAAATTTAATACATGCAATAAGAATCACACACATGCAGCAAGTAATTTTCTCGGGGAAAGAAAACTACTAAAAACTCCAATGCCTACTTACATTATATCAAAAGAATATAGATGTATTACAATTTCTTTTCTCAATTGAACACAACTTGCAAGTGCATAACCTATCTCTATGCTCATTAAAGGCCTCTGACGTAGACTTAGTAAACTTTTGCCCCTGCTTAAGCGCTTATTTCCTTTCATTGTTCCCTTAGGAATTAAACCCCTATTATTCACAAAATTCCTCAAATTAAATGCGTAATTTCTTTATTTTTATCCTATAAATGCATGCAACACATGTACACTAAACACTAGCCTACAACTAATGTTACAATGCCTTAGAATCTCCACCAAACCTGGGGAACTCAAATTCTCTACATGCACTAGCTATTTTGGGATGATTTGTCAATTAACTGGATGATCACTAAATTTGACTGAATTCCTACTTCTTAACTGACCTTCCACTATTTCCTCTAAAAGTTGGAACTAGTTTAATTGAAAACAACCTGAGACAATTGACCTTCATAGCTACAAATTAGCAATCACACATGCAAAACTAAACTTTAACTCTTCCAACTTTAATTTATCAGTAAACTAGGTGACACAAGCCATGTGACAGAAGTTAACATCATCCAAGTTATCTACTGATGTTGAAAAATGAATTTTTCTTAATTTAATCAAGGTAAAATCAAATTGAGAATCTCTTGCTGCATTTTCCAACATATTGAGCTTTGAATTTCTAGATGGTTTTGGAACCAGATAAATTGGTCTAAGGAAAATTCCCTAGGGCCGAGGAATCCCTTAATCGATTTTGGTGGAATTGAGATAAAGCCTAAGAGTGGAGATGGGAAAATTCCTCAAGATATTGGTGAAGAAATCCATAGGCATCCAAGGTTGTTTTAGGCCTAGGAATCCCTTGACAAGTTTTGGTGGGATTATAGTAAACCCTGGTAGTGTACGTTCTTGTTTTGGGCCTATAAATCCCTTGAATAGTTTTGGCACGATTGCCATAAATCCTAGTTGTTTATACCCTTGTTTGGGCCTAGGAATCCCTCGACAAGTTTTGGAAGGATTGCGGTAAAGCCTAATTGTGGAGGTTGTTTGATCTCGAGGAAGCCCTTTTAGGTTTGGTCTTGAGTCCCACACTCATGCTTGGAATATGGCACATGGACGATTGGTTGTGTTATCCTTCTATAATTTCCCAAGGCTGTGAGAGAAACTGAGAGGTAACCACAAAATGGCTTTAGAAGCTGGGATCTATCCCTTTCAGCTTCAGAGATGGATCTATCCTTATGATTTAGATTTGTTGTTATGAGATATTAGGCTAGTTATTGAGTTCTGAGTTTGGTTTTTTCAAATATTTGATCGAAACCACGAGGACAATTCATTAGGCAATGGAGTCATAATTCTTATCGTGGTCAAATATAAAAATTGCATAACAAATGTAACAGAGCAAGGTAAGCAGACTTTCAAATCTTTAGAGAATTTATGAAATGAATGGGATGAAAAGATTTAGATTCAATTACACATAGAGCATAGTAGGATGAATTCTATGTTTAATCTTAAAGTGAAAACATATATATTGTTTGTAAGTGAGAGCATAATGTATTTAAACAAATTCAACCCTTAATATTATTTAAACAATAGAGATAGAAAGAACATATAGAAAATTGGAAAAATGACAATTTTACAAGAGAGGAAACTTCACCAATTGCCCAACACGGGAATTTTAGAACAAACTTTATGTATTAATGCAGATGATCACTTCATTACATGTACAACTTTACATCAAAGATATCCTTTCTTCATATTCCAAAAAATCCTATTGAACTATATTCATATTCCAAAAAAGAATTGATTACAAAATAATCTCTAACAATTTCTGGAAAAAAATCTGAATAATAAACAAAAGATAGCATTAATCACTAGAAATATATAGGAAATATGGAACTGCTAGAAAATATTTAGACTTTAAATATGGAAACTGGTTCACTGATTGCTGGAAATCTACACAATGATCCTTAATCTACTAATCTTTTTCTGCTAGGTGTCCTTTGAATGTTGATATCTTCACGCCCTCAAAATATGGAGTTGTTGATTTTGTACCATTTGTCTTTCAACTGGTGATTTTGGGCCTTAAAATCTGGAGTTTGTGAAGTTGTCCTTGAAAATTTGTCAATTTCTCGAATTTACTATTGATTTTCTGTCACTCTTTCATAATTCTTCACCACTGTCATAAAAATATTTTGGAACGAAATATTTTATAAATGTTTTTCAAATATTTTGTAAATGAATTTCATATTTCTCTATTTTCATGAATTTACTAAATGAAATCCTCAAAATATCTCCTCAAATAATTGCATCTTGTAAATCCATCCATTATTTGAAATTATGTCTTGTTTTCAAATCTTTTAAATCCATGCCTTGTTTTTCCTTCTCATGGATTTTCAAAACTATGTGTTGTTTTACCTTACCATGGATTTCCAAAACCATGTTATGTTTATCCACGTGTTTTTGTTTTTACTTTTCCTTTAAGCGTTGTAAAACATATGGATAAATATTTATCCAAATCTTATTTTCTCATACATTTTTCATTCATAATTCATTTTCCTTCCTCGTCTCTGTAAAACTGTTGTTGGTTTTTCTCCCATGGTTTTCATTCTAAAAATAAGTAAAATTATTTTTAATCTCTAATCTAGGTGGATGTTGGTGGCCACCCACCTATCCCAATTGGAACCCCACAATTACCTCTTTCAGTTTTTCTTTCCTAAATTGTAGCACAGTTTAATATTTTTAGCAGTTTTTCGGGTCCTGAACTTCCAGAGCTGTTTTGAGGCCCTAAACGACATTTTTTGGGAAATATGGGGAAACATGGGTCCATGGACCGATGTTTCCCTTCCCAAAGTTTTAGTGCTCAAATGTATCTTTCTAACAAGCTATTGTACGCATCAAAAGGAGATTGAATGCCAAAGTTACGACCCCGGGAAATTGATGTACCAATTTACCCAAACGGGGCCCACAATTTGGCGTTTCATCTTCTAGGGTTAGTTTTTGGGATGTGAAGGGATTTCCATTGTTTCTAAACAATAAATAGGCCTTTAAGCCTCATTGTAACATAGTTCAGAGGCATGTAGTTGCCACATCTCTTCTCAAAGATAAGCTACCATCGCCCTAGCTAGTTTATTTCCATTTCTGTTTGTAAGCATATTTCAATATTTTACATTAATGAAATGAAGTATTATTTCTACTGCATCTATTATTTTATGGTAATCTATGTAGTTTGTTGTGTTCCTGTTTAAATTTGGATCAGTGGTATCAGAGTGGTCTGTTTTTTCTCTGTTTTTCTTTGCATGTCCCCAACGAGGTCAGGATATAAGGAGTTAGGGCTTGAACTGGTCAAACCTTTACAAGACCCGCCTCGCAAATCCTGATGGCCTCCCATGGCAGATGAAAAGAAAGATGAGGGGGCAAGATCTTATCAAAATCTTGCTTGAAGAAGCCCTCGAGAAGAAAAGGAACATGATGATGGATAGCTTTGTGTAGATCCTTCAACGGCTAGCCAGAGGCGATGCATCGGCTTCCAACAGCTACGCTGGAAATGCCACCCCATTTAAGGTACAAGTTAATTTTTAAATCCCCATCTTCGAGGGTAAAATAGAAGTAGATGTTGTAGATAAATGGTTAAATCTGCTAGATGGTTTTTTTTTTTCTATTCATGAATTTTTGAGTCGGTAAAAGATTGTTTTTACTCTTCTCAAAGCAGCCCCCCACATGAATGACTGGAGGGAAACCTACTGTGAGTAGAAGGATGAAAGCACATGCTCACTATTTTCAGCCGCACCCACTTGGGATTCATTTCGGGATGCCATCAAGGAGCAGTACTACCCTGTCAAAAGCTACGAGGACAAATACATAAAGTGGACCGTGATGTGACACAGAAGGGACCAAGATGTGCCAAAGTTCACCAACATTTTTCATACTCTTCGCACACAGTTGGGTATCAAAGATTTTGATCTACATCTGGTACTCAAATACTGCAGCTACCTACACAGATACATCTAGGAAGAGATGGAGTTCCTGAACATCTCCTCGCTCGGCACGATGTACCGATATGCTGTCAAAATCGAGCAAAAGTTCAAATAGAAGAAGCTAGACTTTGGATCTATGAATCTAAAGACCAACGGACAAAGCCAAGGTGGGGTGACCCAAGATAACCCTTCAAAACCACAAGAAAAGAATAACACCATGAAGTCAAAAAAGGACACAGGAAAGTGGTGTGAGTTCCACAAGAGCCCCACTCACAACACAAGTGAGTGTCAGACCAGGCAGTCACTAGTGGCTGAGTTGAAGGCTTCCGAATCAGATGCATGTTCTGACCCTGAGCCAGAACCTGACAAGGGGAATGACAAAGGGAAGCAGATCATTGATGCGGATCCGAGCGCCAATGTTGCCACCACCAAGATCCAAAAAAATGAGCTCAAAGATCCAGAGGAGGGGGAATGTCTTTTCCACTCACAGATGTGGGTGAAGGGTTCACCACTGCAATTCATTGTCGACAGTGGCAGCCAAAAGAACCTCATTTTAGCAGAGGTCATGAAGCGGTTGTGTCCACTGACTACACCACACCCACAGCCGTACAGTATCAGGTGGCTTCATGAAGGACGAGATCTCAAAGTTCGCCAATAGTGTTGCCTTCCCTACAGGATCAAAACCTTCACAGATGAGGTATTGTGTGATGTTACACCTCTGGATGTTTGCGATGTATTATTAGGCCAACCATACTTGTGGAGGAGACATGTTGTTTATGAGTCAAGGCCTTGTGCTGTTATTATTTCTTTGGGTAATTGATTATACAGGATACCGGAGGTAGCCCCACCTACCACCACTTCTTTGATCGTTGCTAAGAAAGGTAGCATGCTCATCTCACAAACTAGGAAATTTATTTTCTATCTGGTTTGCTCCCAAAGTAAGGGGAAGGTCGTTACCACATCCATGACCCCCTTGAAGGGTTCCTCCATGCAATAACAACAACAAAGGAATACAGTCATGATAGAACACAAGAACAACTTCTCCTCACCCATAGGGGTACCACACAAGCTTCAGGTGGGCAACAAAATCTGGTTGCATCTGCAGAAAGAACGCCTGACAAGAGCCCATCAGAAGCTCAGACCACTCTGACATGGTCCTTACAGAATTACCAAGGCTATGGGAAACAATGATTTGGAGCACAACATTCCTCCATTCCTTCGCTTGCATCGAGTGTTCAATGTGGACTGTCATCGACCATGCTTCCCACCATTACTAGACAAATCTGAGATTGCAGAACAACTCACCAAGGAACAAGCTCAGAAAATGGAGGAACTCAATGAAATGGGGACCATTGCTTCCTAAGGGGGAAGGAATCATCCAGGTGGATGTTAGTGGCCACCCACTTTTTCCATTTGGAACCCCTCAACTACCTCTTTCAGTTTTTCGGTTTCCTAAATTGTAGCACAATTTATTATTTTTAGCAGTTTTTCGGGTCCTGAACTTCGGAGCCATTTTGAGGCCCTAAATGATGTTTTTTTGGAAATAGAGGGGCAACATGGGTCTATAGACCAATTTTTCCATTCCCAAAGTTGTAGTGCTCAGATAGATCTCTCTAACGAGCTATTGTATGCGTCAAACAGAGATCGGGTGCCAAAATTACGCCCTCGTGAAATTGATGTACCAATTTACCCAAACGGGGCCCACAATTTGGCGTTTCATCTTCTGGGGTTAGGTTTTTGAATGTGAAGGGTTTTCCATTGTTTCTCAACAATAAATAGGCCTTCGAGCCTCATTGCAACACAGTTCAAAGGCATGTAGTTGCCAAATCTCTTCTCAGAGATAAGAAACCATGGCCCTAGCTGGTTTATTTCCATTTATGTTTGTAAGCATATTTCAGTATTTTGCATTAATGAAATGAAGTATTATTTCTGCTGCATCTATTTGTTTATGGTTATCTCTGTAATTTGTTGCATTCCTGTTTAAATCCAGATCAATCTCAAAATAATTTAAATATCCCATTGCACCAACATACAGGAAAATACATGAACATAATTGACTTTTCGCTCTAGTTCAATTCATTTTGTCAAATTACATTTTGGTTGAGCCTCCTTTTAGTATCACCTTTAACCTCATTTCACACCTATAAGTCTCTTTTTTACCTCAGCCTTGTTCACCTTAGTCTTATCCTTACTTAACTTGACATCCGTAAAGTTCTTTTATAAATATATCATCCAAGCTTCACAGGAATCCAAGCTCCAACTCACTCCTCCAGATAAATTAGCTTAATCAAATGAAACCATTGACCTTCCTGCCATACATCATAAGATTCAAATCAATACATTGTAGTAAATTGTTTAGGAAAGGGGGAGTCCGAAGTAAAAAATAGGGTGACAACTGTAAAAAGAAGTAAATGTGAAACTACTTTTCAGACCCCGCACACCCCCCCCCCCCCCCCCCCCCCCCCCCACCCCCCCCCCACCCCAAAAAGAAAAAAAATCCATCAATAACATCGATTATTTTTAACAATATCTCGAGGCATTAAATATTAGGGTGAGTTTAATTAGTTAAGTGCGTGGGGGAACACAATTTACTTTGACTTTATGGATTTGACTTGTGACTTGACATATATAATACGATAATTAAATGAGGTTCTTATATTTTCAATATTGGGTTTTTGTTATTTTTAATGTAAGTTTTCATACTTTAAATAGATAATTTTATAAAAAATTAATATATATAAATTTATAAAATTGAATTTTATTTAAAATAAAAACCTTGTAAAAATAACTCGGTGATCTTTACAAAAATCTCATAAACTTCATGGTTTAGCAATGTTAAAGGGTTAGATGAAATGATATCTAAAGGAAGGAATCTATGAGGGTAAGGATAAAATTATAGGAAGGTGACAAATTCTTTTTAAATAGTTGGAGTTAGTTCATCAACGTGTAATCTACAAATCTAAAACCATACTGGTTACAATTTCCCAGTTACTTATTGATACTAAAACCAAACTGAAAAACTGTTGAAGATGATTTAAATTAAACTAATATATTGTATACAAACACTACTAAAATCACCCCATTCATAAACTACAAACTCACTGATCTACTGCACACACTTGCACAAACAAACCTTTAAGTTATGAAACCTAGTGATTCATAGGCTAAACTTTACTAGTTGATTCCTAAAATAAATAACTAGATAATCATCATTTGAGCACTATAAATTATAGGAACCTAATAGTGGCTCCAATGGGGATGGAATCTTCCTTGTAAGGTGCCAAGAACAACGTAGACTAGTATCCTGATCTATTGGGATGATCCCAAACCTGCAACATGCTTTGCCATGAAAACATTGCAACTAAAACCCATTGGTAATCTGTTCCAATCCTCATACTGAACGAAATCCATTCTTCAAACTAGAATTTGAACTATACATTGCAAACTAAAAACTTTGTAGAAAATATTAAAACTAAATTAGAAATTTTACAACACATTACCAAAGTCATAGGGCATTCTCTTCAAGCTTCAAATATTGATGATGGTTGTCCACACTTTCAAATCTAAACAATAATCCAAAAATGCCCAAATAAACTGTCGGAAGCTAATGCACTGCTGAAAAAGATGCTCAAAATTTCAAGCTTATTTATGTACATCCCAATCTACCATAACAATTGAGAACCAAATGGTTGATTTCAAGTAATGTAAAATGTCTTATATAACCAACCTAAAAGTTGATCCAATACCTCAACTCTTTGATTGTTTTTAAGCAGAATCAAAACTAGAACTTGTAAGAGCATTGGAAATTTATTGTAGGCTTGATAATCACAAAAGAAACATAATCATAACTCTATAGTGAACAATTCCTCCATATAGACAACTACGAGATCATGAAAGACATGACTTATTGTTTGATTTTCAAAGCATTCTGCAAATTTATTGTCATGCTTGGGAAATTCACATATGTTTTCCTTACCATCATAAAGTTTCAGTTGTGAGTCATTAGACCTATTCTCAAAACAATCCTCAACCCCAATATCAAAATGCAGCATTACCACTTCTTGTTTCGGCTGACAAAGGTTCTCAAAGAAATGATTTTGACATTGTAAATTGTTGTCCTGAATTTGAACTTCTAGAGCCTAAAGATCTTTCATAATTTGTTCAGCAAAGTCTGCTACGAATATGGTCTAGGCTTCAGAGCTACATTTTCATTTCTCTAGGTAAATAGAAAAATCAATGTAAACTTTGAAATGGGAACTGATACTGTTATCCGTTTTGTAGAGATAGCAAAAAAGTGACCCGATTTTTAAAAGGGGTGATGTAGAACACACATGTTTTTTTTAGAGCATAGTTTTTGGCATTTTAATTTTTTTATGTACATTGCATTTTAGAACGGTAGTGATTTTCATGCTGATTTAAAAATGTGTGATTATTCTACATCAGACCCTTTTTTTAAAAGACCTATTTCTTGACATTAAATTTTCTAATGTATGAAATGTAAATAATTATTTTGTAAATTTAATAATTTTGGAAGTGGTCTTCTTCTTCATATTTTCTTGTTTTTATTTTTATTTTTATTTTTATTGTAGTGAGGTTTATTTTGTTTTGCATATTTAAAAGAGAAAGTCAATATTTTGCATTTTCGATATTTTACATATTTATACGTCGTTAATTAAATTTTCAATCCGCATGAAATAATTGTCTCTGAAAAGCAAATATAAAAATATATATAAAAAAGACAGAAATAAAAAATAAAAAATGTAAAAAAAATTATCTCATAAACCATAAAAGAATTTGGAAAAAA
>APFE031050609.1:21220-47448 GCA_000404065.3 Pinus taeda
TGTTTTTCGGTGTAATGATAAAATATTTTACGACATTATTTCGAAATGTTGAAATTCTACTTTCGAAAAAAAAAAGTGTTCTCCCAGCATTAACACTTTTCGTTTTGAGGGTGTTTTTTGGATAATTTTTGTGCAAAAAAATGGTTTTCACCACCATTTTTAAAACATGTTGAAAATTTACCCAAGAAAAAAAAGGTGTTATTCCAGCGTCAACACTTTTCGTTTTTAGCATTGTTTTCGATATTTTTTTGGGGATTTTTGGCCAGAGTTCCCGTTTTGAGTTTATAGTTCCCGTTTCAAAGTTTACATTGTTAAAAAAAATATGAGAAAGCCTCATCAATTTGATCATCATAAAAATTGTCCCGGTATTGCTTGAAACATTCTATAGAGATAGGGTCTGCCACATACCCTGCCATCATTTTTAGCAAGCAACCTCATCAATGTGTAATGGAATCACCATGAGTGTTCTGCAATCTCGATTCTTTGACAATGGAGTCTTTGGATCAAGTTGAAACTTCATTGGAGTCACTAGGTGAATGATTCAACCTTCTTATGTCTAATCAATATCCACCATTAACAATTAGATCTGAAACTTGACAGTCTTTCCTGAAGATGATGAAACCTCATTCCTTATTATGGTCGCTAGAATGTTATCACTCTATAATTTCCTAAGGCTATGACAGAAACATAAAGGTAACTACAAAACCACTTTGGAACCTGGGATCTAGCCCTTCCAGCTTCAAAGAGGGATCTCTCTATATGATTTAGATTTTTTGTTTTGAGATATTAGGCTACTTATTGAGTTCTAGGTTTGATTTTTTCAAAGATCTGGTTGAAACTACAAGGACAGTCCATTGGTAATGGAGTCATAAGTCTTATGGTGATCAAATACAAAAATTGCATAACATATGTAATAGGGCAAGGTAGGTAGGCTTTAGGATCTTTAGAGAATTTATGAAATGAATGGGATGAAAATATTTAGATTCAATTAAACATAGAGCATACTAGGATGAATTTTATATTTAATATCAGAGTGAAAACATAGATATTCTTTATAATCTAGAGTAGAGTGTATTGAAACAAATTCATTCCTCGATCTTCTTTAAACAATAGAGACAAAAAGAACATGTGGAAAATTGGAAAAATGACTATTTTACAAGAGAGGAAACTTCACCAATTTCCCGAAATAGAATCCTGGAAAAAAATGTTTGTATTAACGGAAATGATCCATTCAATTACATCTAGAAATTTACATCAAAGATCTCCTTTCTCATTCAGGTTCCAACCCTGTCTAAGTCTTATTACAATATACTTATAGACTTCCTATTGAACTATCTTCATATTCAAAAAAGGAATGGATTACAAAATAATCTCTAACAATTTCCGTAAAAAATATGAATAATTGATTCGGATTTAAATAGGAATGAAACAAACTACAGATATAACCATAAATACAGAGATGCAACAGAAATAATATTTCATTTCATTAATGTAAAATACTGAAATATGCTTACAAACAGAAATAGAAATAAACCAGCTAGGGCAATGGTAGCTTATCTCTGAGAAGAGATGTGGTGGCCACACGCCTCTGAGTTGTCTTACAATGACGCTCAAGGGCCTTTTCATTATTGAATAATAAGAGAAAATCCTAAACAACCAAAACCCTAACCAGAGGAGATGTAACACCAAGAGTTTATGGGCCCCATTGAGGTCAGTTGGACAGCCAACTTCTCGGGGTCGCGACTTGGTCATATTATCTATTTGACACGCATGATAACTCGTTGGAAAGATCTCTTCGAGGTCTACAACGGAAAAGACAATTTCAATGAAAAATTCGCTAGCGATAGATTTCCAAAAAAATGTCCTTTAGGGCCTCAAAACAGCTCCAGAAGTTTAGGACTTGAAAAATTGCTAAAAATAGTAAATTGTACTACAATTAAGGAAACTGAAAAATTGAAAGAAGCAATGGTTGGGGTCCAAGTCGAATTGGCGAATGGCCACCAATATCCACCTCGATCATTCATCCCCTCTTAGGAAGTAATGGTCCCCATTGCGTTGAGTTCCTCCATTAGATGAGCTGGTGGAAACTATGGCCAAGGGCGGTCCACATTGAACATTCAGTGTAGGCCAAGGAATGGGGGAATGTTGAGCTCAAATGAATTGTCTCCCACAACCTTGGTAATGGTGTAAGGACCATATTGGAGTGGTCTAAGTTTCCAATAGGCTCTGGTAAGGCGTTTCTTTTTCAAATGCAACCGGACTTTGTCGCCCACCTGAAACTTGTGTGGCACCCGATGTTGATCATGTTGCTGCTTGTACTTGGCATTTTTCTCCAGAATGTCATGGACCTATTGGTGAATATGTTGGATGTGATCAATGAATCTGTTTGCCTTATCTATTTCAGATTGGACATGAGCCGAATCTACGTGAGTAGCTGCAAATGGCATGCCCACATCAATGGGACATAGTGGCTGGAATTCCAACCCCATTTGAAAAGGGCTATGGCTAGTCGAGCTGTGGAGAGCCCGATTGTAGCTGTGCTGAACATAGGGCAGGTTCTCGTCCCATGTGTGTGGATGCTTTGAGTTGTACATGCAAAAAATTTGTATGATGATCCTATTGACAACCTCTATCTGGCCATCAATTTGAGGATGGAAGGTTGTGGACTTAGTGAGTTTGGTGTCCAGCATCGATCAGAGACTGGACCAAAATGTACTGAGAAACTTGTTGTCCGACCTGAGATGATAGACTGTAGGATCCCAAAGTGCACGCACACTCGTTCAGAGAAGAGTTTAGTAGTGGCTTCTGGTGTGATATTCTTCTTGTAGGCCACCATAATGGCCATCTTCGAGGACCTATCAATGACCACAAAAACATAGTCATTTCCATGCTTAGTGGAAGGAAGGCCTAACATGTAATCCATGGAGATGGATTCCCAGGGTCGACTATGGGTAGGAAGCGGGTATAGAGGCCTTGCTTCTTGATGGTTGGTTTGGAAATGGCGCAGGCAGTCCATGATCTAATGTACTTCCCAACATCCTGTCAAAGATTCAGCCAATAGAAATACTTCTGCACCACTGCCACCGTTTTCTCAACCCGAAAATGCCCAACAGCCCAACTATAGTGTGCTTCCCAAATCATCTTAGCACGCTCACTTGAAGGAACACAAAGGTGACCCATTTGGCATAACAGGGCATCCTGGAGGTGAAAACATCCCTCCAAGAGTGTCTGGTATGTATGGCTGAATTCTGGGTCGCTTTTGTAGAGAAGTGGCCAATCAGAAGTCTCGTGCGCACAAGAATTTAGCACGGTGCTTAACGGCATGATCGGTGGTCAACTGAGGCAATCTACAACATTATTAGTGCTTCCCTTCTTATCCTTGATATTCAAATGGAACTGTTGCAGTTATGTGGACCACTTCATATGGCGATCATTCTATAATTTCCCTTGGGTCTGTATGAACTGCAGGGGTCGATGGTCTGTGTGGATGACCATTTCCTTCCCCAAAATGTAATGCTTCCATTGTCAGCAGGCCTGCATAATGGAATACATCTCTTTTTCATAAGTGGGACACTTCTAGACTGTGTCTTAAAGTGTCTCAATGTGATATGCCACTGGATGCCCATGTTGAGTAAGGACTACCCCAATAGCATAGTGAAAGGCATCTGTATCGACCTTAAATGGTTGTTGCAAGTCTGGTAATGTGAACATTGGTGCCGAGAAAAGGTGATATTTTAACTCTTTGAATGCCTTCTATTGAGATTCAGACCAAAATAATTTTGCTTTCTCTCCTCCCCTGGTGACTTGACTCAAGGGTCAAGTGATATGAGAAAATCCCAACAAGAACCTACGGTAGAAGTTGGTAAGACCTAAAAAGTTGTGAAGTTTTGTCAGAGTGGTTAAAGATGGCCAATCCCGAATGACTTGGATCTTGGCTAGATCCACATGCACCCCCTGTTCATCAATAATGTATCCAAGATACTGAGCCTGGGTCATGCCAAAAGTGCATTTCTCCAAATTGGCACATAACTTGATTTGCCGTAGCGTTTGGAGAACCTGTCAGATGTGGTGGAGGTGCTCTTCCTAAATTTAGCTAAATATTAGGATGTCATCCAAATATACCACTACAAATGAGTTGGTGATTGGCCGCAAGATGTCATGCATTAGTCTCATGAATGTTGCAAGAGCATTCGTTAATCCGAAAGGAATAACCAACCATTTAAAAAGGCCCTCCTTGTCTTTGAATGTAGGCTTCCACACATCGGAGGGTTTGATTGGTACCTTGTGATGTCCTGACTTAAAATCGATATTTTTGAAATATTTTCCCCCTTTAGTTGGTCCGAGAGGTCATCAATTCGTGGGATCAGGTACCTATTATGGACAGTGATATTGTTCAACACCCGATAGTCAATACAGAGTCTCCAAGTCCCATCCTTCTTATGTACCAACACGATCGAGATCGCATAGGGCAGTGAACTAGGACGGATGGGACCTTTCTATAGCAGCTCTTGAATCTGGCTCTTGATTTCATCATTCTCAAGAATAGAGCACTGATAGATTGGTCCATTGGGCAGCGGTGCACCTTGGGTCAGATCGATGGAGTGCTTGACCTGGCAGTGTAGAGGAATCCCTACGGGGGAGGTGAAGATGTCCTCGTACTCCTCCACGGCCTTGTCCATCTATATTTGTCATATGGAGGGGCCCTATATAGAGGTTGTGGCCACTATCTTCTTCTCTCCTTGAGGGCATATCATCAGGAAAACAAATTTCCCTATTTTCGAAATGAGCTTACTGCATTGTTTTGCAGTAACCAAAGAGATGGCGGTAAGCAGTACTACCTTCAGTATCCTGTACAACTTATTTCCCAAAGTAACAATAACAACACTGGGCCTTGATTCATACACAAAATGTTGCTTCCACAAGTATGGTTGTCCTAATAATACCCCAAAAACTTCAAGGGGAGCAATGTCACACAATACCTCATCCGTGAAGGGCTCCTTGGTGAAGCCACCCAATGGTGTACGATTGAGGATGTGTTGTGGTCAGTAAGCCCAGTTGTTTCATGACCTATGTCGAAATGAGGTTCTTTTGGCTCTAACTATCGATAATGAATTGTAGCAGGGAGCCCTTTATAGACATCTAGGAGTGGAAGAGATGCTCCTCCTCCTCTGGATCTTTGGGTTCCTCCTTCTGGATCTTCGTAGTGGAAATGGTGGCGTTAGGCTCCACATCGATAATCTACTTCCATTTGTCATTCCCTTTATCCGATTCTGACTCAGACTCAGAATATGCATCTGATTCTGAAACCTTTAGCTTGGCCACCAGTGGCTGCTTGACCCGACACTCACTTATGTTACGAGTGGAGCTCTTATGGAACTCACACCACTTTCCTGTGCCCTTTTTCGGCTTCGCGGTGTTGTTCTTTGCTTGCAGTTTTGGCGGGTTTTCTTGGGCCACCCCACCTTAGCTTTGTCCTTTGTTATGCGGTTTGATTGCATCTTTTCCTTTCTTTGGATTCGTAGATCCAAAGTCTCGCTTCTTTTGTTCAAAATTTTGCTTGACCTTGACAGCATATCAGTATGTCGTGCCAAGAGAGGAGATGTACCAAATGATGATTTGAATCCTTGATACCCAACTTTGTGTGAAAGGTATGGAAAATATTGGTAAACTCTAGCACGTCTTGGTCCCTTCCTTGCTGTAGCGTGGTCCACTTTATGTATTAAACCTCATAGCTTTTGACAGGGTAGTATTGCTCTTTGATGGCATCCTGGAATGAATTCCAAGTGGGTGCGCTAAAAACAGTGAGCCTATACTTTCATCCTTTTGCTTGCAGTAGGTTTCCCACTAGTCCTTGACGTGGGAGGCTGCTTTGAGAAGAGTGAAAATAATCTTTTCCCAACTTGAAAAATCATGAACAGAAAAATAACCCTCTAGCAGATTTAACCATTTATCAATGGCATCTATGTCTATCTAACCCTCGAATATGGGAATTTCAAAATTAACTTGTACCTTAAACGATGTGGCATTTCCAGAGTAGCTGTTGGAAGCCAATGCGTCGCCCCTCGGTAGCCACTGAAGGATCTGGGCAAAGTTTTCCATCATCGTGTTCCTCTGTCACTCGAGGGCTTCTTCGAGCAAGATTTTGATAGGATCTCCTACTGCCTCATCTTTCTTTTCATCCACCATGGAAGGCCATTAGGATTTACGAGGTTGGTGTTGCAAAGGTTCGACTAGTTCAATCCCTAACTCCTTATATCCTGACCTCGTTGGGGACATGCAAAGAAAAACAAAGAAGAAAAGGAGACTGCTCTGATACCATTGATCCAGATTTAAATAGGAATGCAACAAATTACAAAGATAACCATAAACACAGAGATGCAGTGGAAATAATACTTCATTTCATTAATGTAAAATATTGAAATATGCTTACAAACAAAAATGGAAATAAACCAGCTAGGTCAATGGTAGTTTATCTCTGAGAAGAGATGTGGCAGCTACATGCCTCTGAATTTCCTTATAATGAGGCTCAAGGGCCTTTTCTATTGAACAATAAGAGAAAACCCTAAACAACCAAAACCCTAACCCGAGGAGATGTAACACCAAGACATTATGGACCCCGTTGGGGTTAGTTGGATAGCCAACTTCCCAGGGTCGTGACTTGGTCATATTATCTCTGTTTGATGTGCATGATAACCCGTTGGAAAGATCTCTCCGAGGACTACAACAGATAAGATGATTTTAGAAAAAAATCACTAGTGGTAGATTTCCAAAAAAATGTCGTTTAGGGCCACAAAATGGCTCCGGAAGTTTAGGACCCGAAAAACTACTAAAAATAGTAAATTGTGCTACAATTAAGGAAACTAAAAAACTGAAAGAAGCAATGGTGGGGGTCCAAGTGGCATTTGCGGGTGGCCACCAATATCTACCTAGATCATTCCTCCCCCCTTAGGAATCAATGGTCCTCATTGCGTTGAGTTCTTCCATGAGATGAGGAAACTTCTACTGAACTTTGTCCCTAGTGAGCCACTTGCCCTGGTGAAGGAGTTGGCCTGCTTTGACAACTCGATAGAGTTGGATATTCTATTGGCGAGTGTGCTAGATCTGTGTGTCCATGACTCGATCCGTTACAGGTTGTTCCATGGAATCTAGATTTAACTCTATGGGTGTGAGCTATTCTGCAATGTCAGATGTGTCTAGTAATGGTGGAAAGTATGGCCAAAGGTGGTCCACATTGAACACTAGGTGCAGGCCAAGGAATGGGGGCATACTGAGCTCAAATGCATTATCTCCCGTAGCCTTGTAATGGTGTAAGGACCATATAGAATGATCCAGATTTAAAAAGGAACACAACAAATTACAGAGATAACCATAAAAACAGATATGCAGCAGAAATGATACTTCATTTCATTAATGTGAAATACTGAAATATGCTTACAAACAGAAATGGAAATAAACCAGCTAGGGTGATGGTAGATTATCTTTGAGAAGAGATGTGGCAGCTACATGCTTCTGAACTGTGTTACAATGAGGCTCGAAGGCCTATTTATTGTTGAGAAACAATGGAAAACTCTTAACATCCCAAAACCTAACCCCAGAAGATGAAACACCAAATTGTGGGCCCCATTTTGGGTAAGTTGGTGCATCAACTTCCGGAGGTAGTAACTTTGGCACTCGATCTTTGTTTGACGCGTACAATATCTCGTTAGAAAGAGCTAATCAAGAACTACAACTTGGAGAAGAGAAACATTGGTCCATGATCCCATGTTGCTCCCTGTTTTCCCAAAAAACATCATTTAGGGCCTCAAAACCGCTCTGGAAGTTCAAGCCCCGAAAAACTGCTAAAAACAGTAAAGTAGGCTATAGTTATGGAAAATAAAAAAATGAAAGAGATAGTTGTGGTGGTCTAAGTGGAATAGGTGGGTGGCCACCAACATCCACTTGGATCATTCCTCCCCCCTTAGGAAGCAATGGTCCCCATTATGTTGAGTTCCTCCTTGAGATCGGGAAACTTCTATTGAGCTGGGTCCTTGGTGAGCTGTTCTGCAATCTCTGATGTGTCCAGTAATGGTGGGAAGCATGGTCGAGGGGGGTCCACATTGAACACTCAGTGCAAGCGAAGGAATGGGGAAATGTTGTGCTCCAAAGCATTGTTTCCCACAACCTTGGTAATGGTCTAAGGACCATGTCGGAGTGGTCTGAGCTTCTGATCGGTTCTAGTAAGGCATTCTTTCTACCAATGCAACCCAACTTTTTTGCCCACCTGAAACTTGTGTGGTACCCCTGTAGGTGAGGAGAAGTTGTTCCTATGTTTTGTCATGATTGTATCCCTTTTCTGCTTCTGCTGCGTGAAGGAACCCTTCACGGGGGTCATGGATGTGGTGACGATCTTCCCCTTAATTTGGGAGCGAACCAGACAAAAAATGAATTTCCTAGTCTGGGAGATGAGGTTTATACCTTTCTTGGCAGTGATAAAAGAGGTGGTGGTAGATGGGGCTACCTTTGGTATCCTGTATAATGAATTATACAAAGAAATAATGACAGCGCAACGCCTTAACTCATACACAACATGTTGCCTCCACAAGTATGGCTAGCCTAATAATACATCAAAAACATCCAGAGGTGCAACATCACACAATACCTCATCTGTGAAGGGTTTAATGTTGTAGGGAAGACGACACTGCTGGTAGACTCGGAGATCTCGTCCTTGGTGAAGCCACCTGATATGGTACGACTCTGGGTATGGTGTAGTTGGTAGGCCCAACCGCTTCACTACCTCTGCTAAAATGACATTTTTTGGCTGTCACTGTCAACAATGAATTGTGGTGGTGAACCCTTCACCCACATCTGTGAGTGGAAAAGACGTTCCCCCTCCTCTGGATCTTCGAGCTCATTCCTTTGGATCTTGGCGGTGGGAACAGTGAAGTTGGGCTCTACATCAATGATTTTCTTCCCTTTTGCATTCTCCTTGTCAGGTTCAAACTCGGGGTTAGAACATGCATCTGATTCTGAGGCCTTTAACTCGGCCACCAAGGATTGCTTGGCATGTCACTAACTTATGTTGTGAGTGGAGCTCTTATGGAATTCACATCACTTTCGTATGTCTTTTTTCAAATTCATGGTGTTGTTTTTTTCTTGTGGCTTCAATGATTTGCCTTGGTTCACCCCACCTTGGATTTGTCTTTTTGTCTTCGCATTTGCAGATCCAAAGTCTTGCTTCTTCTGTTTAAACTTCTGCTTGATTTTGACAGCGTATCGGTACGTTGTGCCGAGCGAGGAGATGTCCAAGAACTCCATCTCTTCCTGGATGTATCTCTGTAGGCAGCCGTGGTGTTTGAGTACCAAATACAGCTCAGAATCCTTGATGCCCAATTGTGTGCGAAGGGTATGAAAAATGTTTGTGAACTCCGACGCATCTTGGTCCCTTCCCTGCCACAGCGTGGTCCACTTTATGTTTTTGACCTCATAGATTTTGACAGGGTAGTACTACTCCTTGATGGCATCCTGGAATGAATTCCAAGTGTGTGCAGTTGAAAATAGTGACCTCATGCTTTCATCCTTCTTCTCGCAATAGGTTTCCCACCAGTCCTTGACATGGAAGGCTACTTTGAGAAGAGCGAAAACAATATTTTCTCGACTCGAAAATTCATGAATAGGAAAATACCCTTCTAGCATATTTAACCATTTATCTACGACATCTGCAAGTATCTGACCCTCGAAGATGGGGATTTAAAAATTAACTTGTACCTTAAAGGGTGTGGCATTTCCAGAGTAGTTGTTGGAAGCCGATGCATCGCCTCTGGGTAGTCGGTGAAGGATCTGCAGAATGTTGTCCATCATCACGTTCATTTATCACTCAAGGGATTCTTTGAGCAAGATTTTGATAGGATCTCCTACCCCCTTGACTTTCTTTTCATCTGCCATGGGAGGTCCTCGGGGTTTGCGACGCTGTTCTTGCAAATCTTCGACTAGCTCAAGCCCTAACTCCTTATATCCCGACCTCGTTGGGGACATGCAAAGAAAAATAGAGAAAAAGTAGACCGCTCTGATATCACTGATCTAGATTTAAATAGGAACGAAACAAATTACAGAGATAACCATAAACACGGATATGCAATGGAAATAATACTTCATTTCATTAATGTAAAATATTGAAATATGCTTACAAACAGAAATAGAAATAAACCAGCTAGGGCGATGGTAGGTTATCTCTGAGAAGAGATGTGGTGGCTACATGCCTCTGAATTGTGTTACAATGAGGCTTAAAGGCCTATTTATTGTTGAGAAGCAATGGAAAACCCTTGACATCCTAAAACCTAACCCTAGAAGATGAAACACCAAATTGTGGGCCCCATTTTGAGTAAGTTGTTACATCAACTTCTCGGGGTCGTAACTTTGGCAACCGATCTTCGTTTGACATGTACAATATCTCGTTAGAAAGACTATCTAAGAACTACAACTTTGGTAAGATTAACATCGGTCCATGGACCCATGTTTTTTTCATTTTTCCCAAAAAACATCATTTAGGGCCTCAAAACAGCTCCAGAAGTTCGGGACCCGAAAAACTGCTAAAAATAGTAAATTTTGCTACAATTATGGAAACTGAAAAAATGAAATAGATAGTTGTGGGGGCCAAGTGGGATAGGTCGGTGACCATTAACATCCACCTGGATCATTGGAGTGGTCTGAGTTTCCGGTAGGGTCCGATAAGGCATTCATTTTGCAAATGCAACCAGACTTTGTCGCCCACCTGAAACTTGTGTGGCACCCGATGTTGATCATGTCGCTGCTTGTACTTGGCATTTGATTTATCCAAAATGTCATGGACGTACTGGTGAATATGTTGTATTTGATCAATGAAGTTGTTTTCCTTATCTTTTTCAGACTGTACATGAGCTGAATCTGCGTGAGTAGCTGCAAATGGCATGGCCACATCAATGGGACATAGTGGCTGGAATCCCAAGCCCACCTGAAAAGGGCTATGGCCAGTCGAGCTATGGAGAGCTTAATTGTAGTTGGAGTGAACATAGGGGAGGCTCTTGTCCCATGTGCATGGATGCTTTGAGTTGTACATGCACAGAATGTGTACGGTCGTCCTGTTGACAACCTCTATCTGGCCATCAGATTGAGGATGGAAGGTTGTGCACTTAGTAAGTTTGGTGTCCATCATCGACCAGAGACTAGACCAAAATGTTCTGAAGAACCTACTATCCCGATCTGAGATGATACATTGTGGGATCCAAAAGTGTACCCACACTCATTCAAAGAAGAGTTTAGTACTGGCTTCTGCTATGATATTCTTCTTGCAGGTCGCCATAATGGCCATCTTTAAGAACCTATCGATGACCACAAAAACACAGTCATTTCCATGCTTAGTGGAAGGAAGTCCTGACATGTAATCCATGGAGACGGATTCCCAGGGTCGACTAGGGGTAGGAAACGAGGTATAGAGTCCTTGCTTCTTGATGGTTGGTTTGGCAATGACGCAGGAAATGCATGATTTGATGTACTTCCCGACATCCTATCGAAGATTCGGCCAATAGAAATACTTCTGCAGCACTGCCACCATTTTCTCCACCCTGAAATACCTAGAAGCCTGACTATAGTGTGCTTCCCAAATCATCTTCGCACTCTCGCTTGAAGGAACACAAAGGTGACCCAGGTGGCATAATAGGGCATCCTAGAAGTGAAAATATGGAATATGTCAACCCTCCAAGATTCTCTGGTATGTATGGCCAAATTCTGGGTCACTTTTGTAGAGAAGTGGCCAATCAAAAGTATCGTGCCAACAAGAGTTGAGAACGGTGGTTAAGGCCATGATCAGTGGTCGACTGAGGAAATCTGCAACATTATTGGTGCTTCCCTTCTTATACTTGATATTCAAATGGAACTGTTGCAGGTATGTGGACCACTTCTAATGGCAATTATTCTGCAATTTCCCTTCGGTCTGTATGAACTGTAGCAGTTAGTGGTCTGTGTGGATGATCGTTTCCTTCCCCAAAATGTAATGCTTCCATTGTCAGGAGGCCTTTACAATGGAATAAATCTCTTTATCATAAGTAGGATACTTTCAAACTGTGTCTAAAAGTGTCTCGCTGTGATATGCCATTAGATGCCCGTGTTGATTAAGGACTACCCCAATAGCATAGTCAGAGGCATCTGTCTCGACCTCAATTGGTTTTTGCAAGTCTGGTAATGCGAGCACTGGTGCCGAGCAGAGGCGATCTTTCAACTCTTTGAATTCCTTCTTTTTAGATTCAGACCAAAAGAATTCTACGCATGATAACCCGTTGGAAAGATCTCTCCGAGGATTATGATATAAAAGACAATTTTAGAAAATAATCGCTGGCGGTATATTTCCAAAAAAACGTCGTTTAGGCGCTCAAAACAGCTTCGAAAGTTTAGGATCCAAAAAATTGCTAAAAATAGTAAAGTATGCTACAATTAAGGAAACTAAAAAACTGAAAGAAGCAATGGTGGGGATCCAAGTGGAATTTGCAAGTGGCCATCAATATCCACCTCGATCATTCCTCCCCTCTTAGGAAGTAATAGTCCCCATTGCATTGAGTTCCTCCATGAGATGAGCTGGTGGAAAGTATCAATGAAGGTGGTCCACATTGAACACTAGGTGCAGGCCAAGGAATGGGGGAATGTTGAGCTCAAATGCATTGTCTCCCACAACCTTGGTAATGGTGTAAGGACCATATCAAAGTGGTCTTAGTTTCCGGTAGGCTCCAATAAGGAGTTCCTTTTACAAATGCAACCAGACTTTGTCGCTAACCAGAAACTTATGTGGCACCTGATGTTGATCATGCCGTTGCTTGTACTTGGCATTTGATTTCTATAGAATGTCATGGACTTGCTAGCGAATATGTTGATTGTGCTCAATGAATCTTTTTTCCTTATCTATTTCAGACTGGACATGAGCCGAATCTATGTGAGTAGCTGCAAATGGCATGGCCACATCAATGGGACATAGTGTTTGGAATCCCAATCCCACCTGAAAAGGGTTGTGGCCAGTCGAGTTGTGGAGAGCCCAGTTGTAGCTGTGCTGAACATAGGGGAGGCTCTCGTCCCATGTGTGTGGATGCTTTCAGTTCTATATGCACAGAATGTGTACGATCATCCTATTGACAACCTCTATTGGCCATCAGTTTGAGGATGGAAGGTTGTGGAATTAGTGAGTTTGGTGTCCAGCATCGACCAGCGACTAGACCAAAATGTACTAAGGAACCTTCTATCTCAATCTGAGATGATATATTGTAGGATCCCAAAGTGTACCCACACTCATTCAAATAAGAGTTTAGTAGTGGCTTCTGCTGTGATATTCTTATTGCAGGCCACCATAATGGCCATCTTCGAGAACATATCAATGACCACAAAAACACAGTCGTTTCCATGCTTAGTGGAAGGAAGGCTTGACATGTAATCCATGGAGATGGATTTCCAGGGTCGACTAGGGGTAGGCAACGTAGTATAGAGGCCTTGCTTCTTGATGGTCTATTTAGCAATGGCGCAAGTAGTGCATGATCTGATGTACTTCCCGACATCCTGTCAAAGATTCAGCCAATAGAAATACTTCTGTAGCACTACCACCATTTTCTCGACACTGAAACGCCCAACAGCCCGACTGTAGTGTTATTCCCAAATCATCTTGGCACGCTTGCTTGAAGGAACACAAAGGTGACCCAAGTGGCATAACAGGACATCCTGGAGGTGAAAATATCAAACATGCTGACACTCCAAGAGTGACTGGTATGTATGGTCGAATTCTGGGTCAATTTTGCATAGAAGTGGAAAATCAAAAGTCTCATGCCCACAAGAGTTGAGCACAGTGGTTAATGCCATGATCGGTGGTCGACTGAGGAAATCTGCAACATTAATTGTGCTTCCATTCCTATACTTGATATTCAAATGGAACTATTGCAGGTATGTGGAACACTTCATATGGTGATCATTCTGCAATTTCCCTTGGGTCTGTATGAATTGCGGGGGTTGGTGGTCTATGTGGATAACCATTTCCTTCCCCAAAATGTAATGCTTCCATTGTCGGCAGTCCTTCACAATGGAATACATCTCTTTGTCATAAGTGGGATACTTCTGGACTATGTCTGAAAGTGTCTCACTGTGATATGCCACTGGATGCCCATGTTGAGTAAGGACTGCCCCAATAGCATACTTAAAGGCATCTCCCTTGACCTCAAATGGTTGTTGCAAGTCTGGTAATGCGAGCGCTGGTGCCGAGCAGAGATGATCTTTCAACTCTTTGAATGTCTTCTTTTGAGATTCAAACCAAAATAATTTTTCTTTCGCTCCTCTTTGAATGCCTCTTGATTTCATTATTCTACAGAATGGAGCACTAATAGATTGGTCCATTGGGTAGCGGTGCACCTGGGGTCAAATCAATGGAGTAATTGACCGGACAATGCAGAGGAACCCCTGCGGGGTTGGTGAATATGTCCTCATACTCCTCCATGACCTTGTCCATCTGTAATTGTCATGTAGAGGGGCCCTGTCTAGAGGTCGTGACCACCGTCAACTTCTTTCCTTGAGGGCGTATCATCAGGAAAAAAAATTTCCCAGTTTTGGAAATGAGCTTACAACATTGTTTTTCAGTAACCAAAGAGATGGCGGTAGGCGGTGCTACCTTCGGTATCCTCTACAACTTATTTCCCAAAGTAACAATAACAGTACGGGGCCTTGATTCATACATAGCATGTCACTTCCAAAAGTATGGTTGTCCTAATAATCCATCACAAACTTCAAGGGGAGTAATGCCACACAATACCTCATCTATGAAGGGCTTGATGTTGTATGGAAGGTAACATTATTGGCTCACACGAAAATCCCATTCAAGGTGAAGACACCCAATGGTTTATGATTGTGGATGTGCTATGGTTGGTAAGCCCAACCGTTTCACGATCTCTACCAAAATGAGATTCTTTTGGCTCCCTTTGTCGACAATGAACTCTAGCGGGAGCCCTTTACCCACATCTTGGAGTGGAAGAGAAGGTCATCCTCCTCTGGATTTTCGGGTTCCTCCTTTTGGATCTTCGTGGTGGCAATGGTGGAGTTGGGCTCCTCATTGATAATCTGCTTCCCTTTTTCATTCCTTTGTCAGGTTCTGATTTAGAGTCGTAACATGCATCTAATTATGAAACCTTTAGCTCAGCTACTAGTGACTTCTTGACCCGACCCTCACTTGTGTTGTGAGTGGAGCTCTTATGGAACTCACATCACTTTCCCGTGTACTTTTTCAGCTTCGCGGCACTGTTCTTTGCTTGTAGCTTTGGCAGCTTGTCTTGGGCTACCCCGCCTTGGCTTTGTCCTTTTTTTTGCAATTTGGGGGCACCTTTCCCTTGCTTTGGATTCTCATATCCAAAGTCTTGCTTCTTCTATTTAAAATTTTGGTCGACCTTGATGACATATCGGTATGTCGTGTCAAGCGAGGAGATGTTTAGGAATTCTATTTCTTCCTGAATGTACTGGTGCAGGCATCCACGGTATTTGAGTACCAAATGATGCTCCAAATCCCTAATACCCAACTTTGTGTGAAGGGTATGGAAAATATTCGTAAGCTCTAGCATGTATTTGTCCCTTCCCTACCACAGCGTGGGCCAGTTTATGTATTGATCCTCATAGCTTCCAACAGGGTAGTACTACTCCTTGACGACATCCTGTAATGAATTCCAAGTGGCTGCAGCTAAAAATAGTGACCATGTACTTTCATCCTTCTGCTCACAGTAGGTTTCCCACCAGTACTTGACGTGGGGGGATGCTTTGAGAAGAGTGAAAATTACCTTTTCCAGACTGGAAAATCATGAATAGAAAAATAACCCTCTGGAAAATTTAACCATTTATCAATGGCATATGCATTTATCTGACACTCTAATATGGGGATTTAAAAATTTACTTGTATGTTGAATGGTGCAGAGTTTCTAGAGTAGCTATTGGAAGCCAATGCGTCCCGCTTGGGTAGCTGCTAAAGGATCTGGGAAAAGTTGTCCATCATCACATTCCTTTGTCACTCAAGGGCTTCTTCGAGCAAGATTTTGATAGGATGTCCTACCCCCTCATCTTTCTTTTCATCTTCCATGGGAGGATATTGGGATTTGCGAGGTTGGTCTTGTAAAGGTTCAACCAGTTCAAGCCCTAACTCCTTATATCCCAGCCTCGTTAGGGACATGCAAAGAAAAACAGAGAAGAAAAGCAGATCACTCTGATACCACTGATATGGATTTAAATAGGAATGCAACAAGTTACATAGATAACCGTAAACACAGAGATGCAACAGAAATAATACTTCATTTCATTAATGTAAAATACTGAAATATGCTTACAAACACAAATGGAAATAAACCAGCTAGGGCGATGGTAGCTTATCTCTGAGAAGAGATGTGACGGCTATTGAGGTATAAAAGGTGTCTTTTTAACCCCTATTTATCCTACATTAATTATCAACCTAGGGATGATTTTTTATCTTGAGAGTGTACTCAATCTGAGGTAGTGACTTGCTCAAGAGTAATGTTTTGCTGTATGCTTTAAAATGCAAAGATAAATGAAGGCTGGAAACAAAATCTAATTGGAACAGCAAGAAACTGAAATGTTTTGTAACTAAATCATTCACTCAAACAATCATTAGTCAAGGAATTAGTAATGATAACTCTCTCGCCTGTAAACTGATGCATATGAAAATCAATCATAGGAAAGATCTCCAATCTAAGAACTTAGACAATGGTAGTCAGTTTCCTTTACATTTGTAGATCCTTCAATCCAAACTAAAGCAAATACTGGAAATAACAATTCAATTGACAAAAAAGGAACAACAACTAAGTCTATTAAAAAACTGAACAACAACTCTTGATTTATCAGAAATGAATTAAACAACAAAGTTTATCCTAGCAGAAATGAATTGAACACCAATACTAATCCAACGGAATAACAAAGCAAATGAATAGGAAACACACGATGACTATAAGTTAAACTGAATCAACAATATTATTCTAGCAGCATGAACATTGATCACAGGTATTAAAGGAACGTCAATCGTAGTTATAATTGAACAATAACTTAATTGAACAATAATCACAATTATAAGTGAGCAACAATTAAAGGAACAACAATCTGAATTATACAGCGCAGTATTAGATCAGAATGAACAGCAGGACATTTGAAGTTATAATTAATAATCTTGTCACTAATGCAATCCAATTATGATTTTGATATAATAGAGCAATTCTGTGAAATGTTCATAAACAAAAGATTATTGAATAAAGCGAATTAAGGAAACGCAAAGGAAATCAAACCACACAAGACTGTAATTGTAAAATAGTGATAAAAGAAGCAGGTGAATCCACCAGGGTCGGGCCCTTAGCCACCAGTGAAGCACTGTTGAGTTTACTCCAAGATCAGATAATGGAACAACAACTGAGTTATATTAATCATGTATGTCAAAGTTCACAGCTATCGCTCTTCAAAGAGAGTCGATGATCAAAGTTGAGATCACAACAGTAATTTCTGAAAAATCAAAAGATCCCAAGGGCTTCGCTTAATCATCTATTCTTCAACTATCTTCTTGTCCTCTTGCACATACGCTCTGTTTTCTCCTTATTTTCTTGAACTACGCACTCCAGTTTTGATCTCCTTATCTGGACACAGTTTCCTAGTGGAGGAACAATAGTTTCTCTACTTTTGTCTTTACCTTCCAAATAGCGTTTTTCCAAATCTTTCCTTTTCTATATAAAAAACACAATAATTGATTAATTCGTATTAACCACTACTTTCCCATTTCAACTATAATATTTTATCGTATTGCCAGTTTTTAGAATAAAAAGAATTATGTTGAAAGGGAAAGATAAAGAAATGAGTGGCAGAATCATACCTTCTCCTTTGCTCAACACACCCCCCTGCTTACCCTTTTTCATGCCCTCATGAAAACCATGTAGTTTACGTGCAAAGCAGTTAGAGAGTAGGCTGGAGAGAGGTTTTCAGTAAGGGGTCTACAACCATGATTTGAAGCTAAAACTTCAAAAAAGGCTCCTGTTTGCCCCTCAGGAAATTCGTATATAGCCTTATATCCTGCTACAGGATACCAGATAATGGGGCTTCGAAATCTACAACCTAGCCAAAATGGGCCTTCTCTCAAGATGACATTACTATAGGTAACCAGGCGATCAGCAGCTAATTTAAATTTTTTATAATTGAAGGGTTCTCTGTCCTGGATATTTCGATTGGAAGTCTTCCATCAGAGTTTAGCTACTGCTATGGCAGGGTCTTTGATTGAAAGGGAGTATTCTACTCCTCTCCAGACAATTACTTTATGGATGGGTCCCAAAATCTGGATCACACCCTCCTTTTTCATTAAGCTTTTATGCTTAGCCCACAATTGCAATGGATTTTTCGGTTCACCTCTAACCCAGAGTTATATCCTATTTTCTTGTCTCTGAAAAGTATTATGGACCTTGAGCCACTCTATCTAGTTAATAGCAAATGAGACGAATGCTTGAAGCTGGATATCACCCACAAAAGGACTGGGATTCTTTTCCATTTCCTCCCCCAACACAAAATTATGCAAATAAAATTCACATAGCAATTGTTGGATTTTCACTACATAATGTTTACAACAGTTTATGAAATCATCAATAGTTTTTAACTCTATAGGTACCCTTGCCTTGATAGCCTTAATTTTTAACTGTAAATACCTTTCTAACAAAAACAAAGCATAATTTTTGGCAGGTGCCCTACATGCTAGAACATCAGTATATAGAGAACAGAGGGTATCCATTCAACTTATGACTGAGTTTAGCTTATTTGTTACCTTTTCAGCTTTTTCCTCTGCCTTCTGACATTTATCAAAGACCTCATTCTCTGATGCATTGAGGTTCTTCAATTGCTGTTGTAAATTTTGTTATTTCTCCCGAGGAACAGTCTCTTCTGTGAGTTTTCCTATCATCTATTGAGCCTGTGCTAAATCCTCTTGGAATTTCACTATCCTAGGGTCATTGTCCATCAAAACATTTTTGGGTTGAGCGTCCACCTGGATCTTCTTATTCCGATATCTGATTCTTATAGTCTGTGTTTCCTTCTCATGAGATGTCTGGTTAATTGTGACACTAGAGGATAGTGCCTCTGTCTGAATGTCCTTGTCGCACACATGTGGACTTTCTATTTCTGTTGCTGCATTCATAATAGTTTCATGTTGTTCCTTGTGTTCCTGAATGAAAATGGGCTTAGTTTGAGTTCCCTTGGTCCTTATTTTATGGGGTTTAGTTTGGGTGGATATATCACTTGTTCTCGGGATTCTCTTTGACGTTTTCCCTCTTTTTAGGACTCTTATTTGTTGTCTAAGCTATTTTTCTACATTTAGTAGCCTTTTGTGTTCCTTTCATAGCCTCTTGATTTCATTCGTCTTCTTCTTCGAAGGAACAACTGTTTCCATTCTTAGGCCTGGGCCTTGTTCTTCCAGGACTGTGTCCTTGCCCTGGCTTGTCTCTGCTTGGAACATCACTTCAGTGTTCTCGTTATTCTGATCAAATTTCTCAGGTGAGGTAATCCTGGTTTTATATGCCACTTCCTGAGTGGCCTTTTCCTCTACTTCATCCTCATCATTCATCTCCTCGGATGCACTCTTACTGTGAGAAGAGTGTTCCTGTGATTGTCCTGCCTTAATATCAAGGTTGAATGGGTTGTGGGGCTAGATATAATCACCCATATTGGACAAATTTGGGCCAATTCATCTTCTTATAGAGAGTTTTGTAATGGGATTTTGCTAGAGGCTATGGGTGGCTCTGCTTCCTCACTTTCTTCCTCACTGGAGTGCTCATTTTCCTCCACCAGTTCCTTCTCCATGTTTTCTTCTAATTCTTGTTCCACGTTTTCCCCTCCTTTGAGTTTTGGGAGTTGCTCATCTTCGGTGCCCTGTACTTCTAAGGGTTGGTTACTATTATCTTGGAGACTTCCAAACAGTCCCTTGCTTCTCCTCAATCTACAGGACTGCTTGCGCTTCTGTGGTTTATTTGATGTACTGGTAGTTCTTTTCCATTTCGGGGCTGGCAAGGCCAATCCTACTAGTTCTTCCCAACTACTCTATTGTTGAGAAAGATTATGGCTGACTATTAACTGAATCAAACCTGATGACTTACTACTATTTCCGTGTGACAAGATTTCCTTATACTACGAACAACATCATGCAATAAAAAATTACAGCACATTTTTGTCTTAATACTACTAATAATTTGAGGTGACATGGTGTTATCGGGAAATCTAGTGTCTATGCAGCGCCACTAGTCCCTCTAAGAAGGGTAGCTATCTTAGAAACAAACATATTAAAGTTACTTTCGTTTTCCTTTACGAGAAGTAGATAGGAGAGGAGAAAATAATACCCACCTCAATCTCTCACTCGGTTCCTTGCTTGTTCCTCCTCTTCTCTGACAGATCTTTGCCACTCTTTCCTTAGCCGCTCCGCTTCAAAGAGTACTTGTAAAGTCAAAGCAGCATAATACCTTCAAAGTGCAGAGATCTAAAATCATAATCAATATAGGACCAGATATATATTGACCACACAAATGCATATATATTATCAAACATACAAGAATGTGGAGGAAAACTTGAATAGCTTTATTGATGTAAAGATTAGAAGAGAGGATTAAAACCCATTGATTTGACCCAATGTCATCCTCCCAGCATGAAAGCCCTTCTTCAGCTCATGAAAATCTTAGATCACCCAACACTAAGATATTCCACCAGGAAACCAACAACACTTCCTTACAAGATACAAGATTCCAACCTCCGGATCTCTGTGATGAGGGATCCATTTATAGATGATTGTAGGGGGGTGAGTCAGCTTCTGGGATTTTGATTAGTGTCCTCTCTCGGATAGTTCTTGATTCCACTTGGAGATTGATGATCTCTTACTCATCCTTGGGCGAATTCAGAGAGGCAAGTTTCACAGGAGAAGTTTCTGGAAGATTCCATGATCATCCACCTTGCAAGTTGTCTTTGCAATTAGTCTACTCTCACCCATCACACCCTACAGAAGGGCTTTCCAGTATGCATCGCACTTTTTACACTAAGTAGGTGAGATGCATTGCACCCTCTGCACTGAGCAGTCTATATGGTCCAGTTTTGACAAGTTCTGAGCAGTTTTATGTGGAGAACTTCTAGGAGATGATGTAATTAGTTGACCTTGTTCCTTTAGGGAATGAAAAAACACTTTTAGGGACTCAAAATCCCTTGGTTTATGGACATATGTGATTGGGCTTGCAGTGCCCAAATATGTCTATAACAACCTTGCGCCTCTTCCATCACACATTCTAGTTGCTTCCTCTCTACGAAGATATCCCCAAACTCTTCACGGTTCCATGATTTTATTCTTAATTTTAATTCCTTCAACTTCTTTTGGAAACTCTGCATCCTAGAATACCCATCAACCAGAATCACAACCCACCATTGTTCATATTTCTCCAGGAAGCTAGGATCTTGGAGCCAAAATCTTTCAAAGTGAAAAGAGTGATTCTTAGGGTTAGCATTAATACCTATTTCCAGTCGAATTGGATAGTGATTTAATCTGATATTTGGAAAAAGAATGGATTCTATCATGACATTCGTCAACATTATTTCCTTAGAAAGAAAAAATCTATCCAATAAGCTTGCTACTTGGTTTCTTTTGTCGCGCATATTTTTCCAAGTATAAGTGACATTATTTGCTTCCACATCTGTCAATCTCAACTCCTATATTAATTCATCAAATTTTGCAGCAATTGGATCCAATCTTTGTATCCTTCCCTTCTTCTCTGCAAGGGAGCAGATCATGTTGAAATCACCCACTATGATCCAAAACAGGGCTGTAATGTGTTCCTTAGTTTTCTTCAAACTTTCAAGAAACTACTGCTTTTCGCTAGACGTCAAGGGGGCATACACTACCATCAAATTGAGCCATACCTCTGACCTAAGGTAGCGAAATCACCCTGTAATGTTGTATGGTGTAATTGTCCATTATGAGAAGATCACTTAATTGGGTTTCCATAACACCCCAATCCTACCTGCAAAGCCTCTAACATCTAAAACCATTGTTTCACAACCGTGCCAACACTTATGAGCAATGCTTTCAAGCTTGGCGCCTGTTATTTTTGTTTCTTGCAGCATCATTATCTCTGGTTTTTCCTTATTTATCCATGCCTTCAATTGACGGAGCTTGTCAGCATTCTTCAAGCCAAGTTGAAGAAACAGATCCAGCTTAGCATATTAAATAGTCTGAGCAGAGCCTCCAATGGCTAACTTGACCAATGGCTACTTTTGACTTTAGGACCAGGGTCATAAGAAATTATTATAATTTAATGGACATTAGTTATATTAGGTGATCAAAAATATATAAATAATATGAATGGTGTAAATAGTTAGTTAAATAGGAATTGATATTACCAATAAAAATATAGCTTATTTAGCTTTTAAATGAGAATTAAGTATCGTAAGTACCTATCTTATATATATACTTCTATAATAATATATATTATAAGTAATACTTCATAGGTTGTCATAGACATTAATAAACTTATTGGGAATGAGAAAACAAGATAAACTAAATTACTGTAATGTACCAAATATAATTATAATACTAATAATAATAATAATAATAATAAATACAATATACAAAAAACAAATGAAAATATATATACTTATACCTATACTTATATAATATAGTATATATATTACTATATATCATTAAGACAAGAAAGAAACAAGGTCTATAGACGTTACTTGAAAATAAATAAATAACAATTATTAAAAAAATAAAAATAAATAAAATAATAATAATAATAATAATAATAATTAATAATAATAATGTCCAACTGGAGGTAGCTCAAGCGGCAATGGCCGTGGACAATGAAGTCTCACCGAACCGGTAAGTCTTGGGTTCAAATTCTTGGGCTTACCCTTCCCCGATTGAGGCGTACTTAAATGGACATGTAAATCGAAAGAGTCCTCGCCCAGCCTACAAAAAACAATAAAAAATAATAAATTAATAAATAAATAAATAACGAGAAAAATACTATCAAAAAATTTTAAATAAATAGATCAAGCGAGCGACAAAATCTAAAAAGAAGAAGGATAAGAACAGGATCAAAAGAAAACTACAGAGCTAAAAGAGGGAAACCCTAAGAGGAAGGAAAAGACAAGACTCCACAGAAAATGATCCGTGAAATAGAGGGAAACAACGAAAGCTAGAAAAAGCAAGACTAGGAAGAAATGGCAGGGATCCAGCAGCTACTAATCTTCCAGCCGTCATCTCTATTGAGATTGTTTGACCTTCTTTCAATTTCAATAGCTTCCCTGAATTTACGGTGATGGAACTGCACAACCTTGGCAATAGCCTTGGCCTCCTCAATACAAACTTGATGCTTGGTCTTTTCCGCTTGATCTATTTATTTATTTATTTTTTTCTATCAACTATTTTTTCTCGATAATTATATTATTTATATCTATTATTATTATTATTTATTATCTATTTATTTAGGTTAATTCTATTTATTTTTCCATATATATATATATTTTTTATTATTTAATAACCTTTTTTAATTTTTTATTTATTATTTTTATTATTAATTTTTTTGACATTTTCAACATATGTATATCTTCTATTCTCATTCCAATATTTATAATTTCTAAACAACCATGAATATATATATACTATCATATATATATATAAATATAAGCAATGTTACTTTACATAACTTAATTCCCATTTACACATTGCAAATACAACTTATATTTTTAATTATTAAACAATTCCTATTTAACTAACCATTTACACCATTCATATTATTTATATATTTTTGGTCACCTAATATAACTAATGTCCATTAAATTATAATAATTTTTTATGACCCTAGTCCTAAAGTCAAAAGTAGCCATTAGTCAAGTTAGCCGTTGGAGGCTCTGCTCGGACTATTTAATATGCTAAGCTGGATCTGTTTCTTCAACTTGTCCTGACGATGAACCACACTTGTTGGTTCAAAACGCGTCGACAGATATTTTCTGCATGTGTTTTATGCCGAAATATTTCTTATAAATGTTATGGATCATAGATGCCTCAATTCAACTATTCTTCAAGCCCCGTATATTCCATGATATAATATCCTTTGAGAGAGGGGGATAACATGGGGAAAATATTTCATCAACTGACTCATTTTGTTTGAATTCAGTAAGAAATCCCCGACTTCTTTGGGTGCCTCTTTCATTGATTTTCTCCCCTTTTCCCCCCTTTGTCCCCCATGAGGGTTCCTACTTGGGTGAGACTCTAAGATCCACCCTCCTTACTATGGAGGATAATCTACCTCTCTGATTCCCATTTCACCAGCCTTTCACTCAATTTCCAAAATAAATCTCAAAAGTGAACCAATTTCTTGGATGGAATATCTTTGGCATCTGCCTTCACTCATTCTCTAAATAATTCTAACACGTTTTCTCATCAGCGCTAAGACGATTTTTTTTTCCTCAACATCAAGAATATTTCTTGTTTTTATTAGAACTTTCTTGATTTTCCAGTCCTCCTCAATGTTCTCTGGTGATTTTATTTCGGTGCCAGTTTGTCAAGTTCCATATGGCTTTTGGGGACTATCAAAATGAAAACTTTTCATTGATGTAAAGAGTTGATTGAGTATCTGAGGTCGATAAATGAGTACATTTATAGAATATTAGGTGAAGAGGTCTAGGGATCAATAAGTGATAATCCCGACATTGATAATTTGTAGAGAATACTAGTCAAATATAGTATCACTAAAGTTTGGAACTTCTAGAATGATAATGAGTCCAACTAGCTTGGGAAAAAGGACTTCTACAAAGTAGAAGATTGTTCAATTTCCCTAACCACATTCAAATGAAACGTTATATACGTATAAGGATGTAAGATATCATACCCTTCCTAAGTGAATGATAAGAAATCTACATTTTATACCCATGATCTAGTCTACATCCTCTAGTGTAGGTGTCATATTTCCTAGCAAAAACACAAATGTGTGTCTATTAAGATTCCAATATTGCATTACCTATACTAACTACATATGAGATGTATAGATAATTTGTACTTGGAGGGCCCTCTCCTAGCCTATCTTTTGTCTCATTCATCGTAGCACAATCCTAATCAATTTTCTCCCTAAGCTCCATATACTCTCTATATCTAGCCATTAACCAAGATGGAATTACCTCTCTATCTGGTTTCTCCAATATCAGTGGAAAAATAAGTAGTGTCTATGTGACCTCTCTTTTTTCTCTCAATTGTATCCTTTACTGGCTTGTCCTCGTATCCACTAGCCTCATTATCACCTCTCAAACTATCAATTGTAGGTATATCCCTCTCCATTAGCATGTCCCATAGCCAATCCAAACAGACTAATATTATCAAACTTTCCAATTCACCCCTAGCAAACACTTCTGTTGGACACGACTCTTTTTTTCCATACCAGTCACCCTACCTTCTTTACCTTCACCTCAACCGTAGGCATCAAAAGTCAACCTATAGAGATACCTGCCTTTGCTACTGGTACATCTATATCTATCTCTGGAAAAGAGGTTCTTCAACTGTCTCTATATCCCTGGAGATACGTTTTAAGACTAAAATAGAAAGGGAGTAGATGGCCAATATTCTTTATGTTGGAGTTGTAGGGTTTCTTTATGTAGGCTTGAAATTACACATTTAATGGGAGTTGTTAGTCTACTTAGGGCTAATCCAAGGACAAAGCATTAGGTCACTGTGAAAATCATTTTATGGTATAATTTTGAAGGAGACCAAGGAATATGTTTTATGTTAGAAGAAAAATCAAAATGAATAATTCTATGATATTTTATAGATATTAATTAGGCTATAGATGTAGATAGAAAAGTCTACAAGTGTATTTGATTTTATTGGGTGGAGCCATCAACTAGATGGTTAAGAAGTAGTCTATTGTTGCTTTGTCAAGTGGAGAGGATGAAGACATGGCTACTACAAGGGCTACCAAGGAAGCTATAAACAATATTATGTGAACATTTTTTTCTATATGTATGTTAGTGGAAAACCTATGAACCTTTTATGAAACCAACATTTCGGACTGGCTAGGTGAGTCCATCATCAGGGCAATGAGATCAGTATTTTGAGAAGAGAGTCGTGAAAATAATGGAGCTATAAATAGTTGTTTAAAAAAAAAAATTGATGTGTATATGTGTTATAATGTCGGTTTGATTTATAATTATTAATT
>APFE031050617.1:3283-71044 GCA_000404065.3 Pinus taeda
TTCTAGTTTGTTTACTTTATAAGCTACAGACGAAGCCTGAAGTTAAGCCAGCTAGCCTTCGAACTGCTTTTGCTATGCAACTGCAAAGTAGATAAATGCTCCTTCAGTCAATCTCTGGGTTAGTTTATGAATTAAACATCTGACTTGCAAACATCCTAAGTGCCCTGGTGGTGGCTCAAGTAACCTCATTAGATATTCCCCTATGTTTTGTATTTACTGACTATCATTACCTCAGCCTAAATCCCTGAACTAAGCTGCAAACTATGACCAAAAACCAAGCCCAGTCTCGTCCCTGGACCATCGCACTAACTCCTTTTGACAGTCTGGATGCATCACACCTCCCATGTGTTGTAGATGAGATGCATCCTTATTTCCCTATATTACAGGTGCGATGATCAAACAAGACTATTTTTGCCTCCAGATTTTGATTTTTCTTCATTCTCTTCAACGTTATTCGGGAGTTTTGTTGTCTGTTGTCAATATACCACTATTGAAACTCCCTTCCTTTGCATTATTCAACCTCCATTGTACAAAGAATTATGAATGTTTTTATGTATTTTTTGCCATTTATAGTTCTCCTTTACAAACAGTAGCTTAATTGAACTATCATATTTTGATTTGAAAGTGTCACAAGTGTCATTTTCAGTCAAAGAAAAGAATCCTCCTCTTTTTGATGGTCAATTACACTCTTACTCTTGTATTTGATTTGAATTGATGGTATTTCAACTGTCGAAATCAATTTTCAATTCAAAATTGAAAAGTGTCTTCCTTGTCCTCCCTTCCTCTTTTGAAAAGAAAATTGTTAGTACTGTCTCTTTGAAAACATAATTCAGATTTGTACTTAGCATTCTTTTTGCAATTCACACATTAAGAAAGCGGAAAACAAATACATGCATGTGCATTTGCATCTAGACTGCTTGTGGAGATTGATTTAGGACAATGCATCTCAATGTGTGCTCTCTCTCTGTTGAAAGAATTTCACTTCTCTTTCCTTAGTAGCTAGGATTTTCATTGCAAAAAAAGAAATAAATGATTGTTTATCATCCTAGATTGCATATTTAGGAGTTATATATCTACATCACATGGTGAACCTTAAAGGCAAACTTCTTAAGAAATATCAATTGTAGAATACATTTCAATGAACATAAAAATAATTTGGAACCTAACGTACAACATTTAGAAGTCTAAGCTAAAGACGTATTCTGGCATCATAAAGCCTGGTAACTATCGCTCCCATCATAGGTTGAGTGATTCCTTCTCTTTGAGATGATAAGCGCTAGTACGGACTTGTGCTCCTACGTACCATCAAGTATATATTGGAAGACCACAATAGGCTATATCCTTTATCCTTAGGAAGTCCTGTCTATCGCCCTATCGATCGCAATGCACCGAACATAGCATTCGGGAAGATTGACTGTTGTACCATAAAAAGTATTTTGCAGTTTTGCGATTAGTTTGGTAATCCCTCTATCTAGATTTCCAGAGTAGTCACTTTAGTTCCATTTCAAACTCCTTAAAAGAAAAGGTCCATCTAAGCGCTTGTCACTTCAGGCTCATTAAAAATCAAAGGCAACTAGAGTCATCTTTAAATTTTTCTTGACTCTTAAAAACCAAAAAAGCTAGTTGTGACAAAGCATCATAAAATTCATCTAATTCAGAATAAGATTTTCCCATTTGTATTTTGAGTTGATAAAGTAATCCATAATCATGGAATAAATTCAATCGAAACCCCGCCATTCACAGAGACTAATGAGTCAACCATCTTTGACTCTGGAATCAAAACCATTTTAGGCCAAGCGAACTCGTTTAACTGGGTCAAAGTCTCTTGGCTTGTTTGAAACTTGTGTTCCAAAATCCTTAGAGACTCCAGTTACTCCAACCATTTCTAGTATCCCTGCATCTATAGAAGAAGATCCGCAGTTACAAGAGGACATTAGAACTGGTCCTAGTGTAATGGTGAACACTTCTATTCCTGAACTGGCTCCATCTGGAGTTGACTTAGGTGTCACCCCTCCGACATTTGTCGCTGTAGAGTCTACACCTTCTTCGGCACTAGAAATATTTTACGGACCTGACAATCTACCTCTTCCACCTAGACTGATTGCCATAGAAGATATTATGGAGGATCTTCCATCCAATACTCCATTTCATTTTGGAACTGGGATCCACCTATATCATTCTACTTCAGAGGTTAGTCTCCCTTCATCATAAGTTCCTGTAGAATTGGTAGTAAATCTTTTGGATAGACTTGATATGTTTGAACAACCATCGACATCTAAGACTGTGTCATCTGATACAACAGCAGTAGAACCTCCTGCTGCCACTTCGACAATGTTCGTTGGTATACCATCTCTCCCAAATATCTCTCAACCGCTAGATGATGTCCACCCAGGGACTGTTTCGACAGTATGGTCTATTCCCATTTGTTCGTCTGGAATAATGTGTACCATTTCTTATGTTGAGTCTCTACAAATTGATCCTTCGCAATAGTATCAATTTGGGTAGTCCAGTCTCTAGAGGCCAATCTTTCCTTTGAACACTAGACTGCCACCATATGGTGGGTAGTATGCCCTTTCACTGTTCCCTCCGGGAGAACAACCATATGAGAGTTGACAACAGAATTCGAGTCAAACTAGAATTACATGCAGTGGTTGGGTGCCAATACTACCTCAAGAGCCAAGAGTTGTATATTCAATGCAACCAAGTTTACTTGTGTCGAATATCCCTAGTACACCACCTATTGTGACATGTCAGGAGTACAAGCGTTGCTTGTTGTATGCCAACCTCAAGTTTCTTAGGTCGTAATAGAAGAACCTCTTGTCTCCATGACACAACCACAATCACCGATTAGTGGCTCCTTAACTGGAGTGAATCAGGCTCAAACAGGTACTATTACCCCTCATCTTGGTTAGACAACCAGTATTGGATAGTAGAAAATGGCTTCACAACCACGACTAGTACAATATCAACAGCCACAATTTCAACAAGCTTACTAAGGACCTGAGCAACAAAGCTTTGCTGGTAATGGGAAACCTTAATTTCAAAACGGTCACCATCAATCATATCACAATGGTTATGCCAATCAACCTTATCAAAGTTATCAGCATCAGATACATTATGTTGGTATGCAAAGATCCACTGCTCAGGCGATCCCATCTTATCCTGTGTATGCTTCGCCAAACCTAAATCAACAATTTCCCTTCGTAGCAACTTTAGAATTACTAGATCTGAATCAGATAACAAATTATCCAATTGCTTATGCCCCTTAGTGGCCAGCAATTGCTCATAAAATTCCATCACATATTCCTAATTTGAATGGAAATTCGGGTGAAGATCCATTGAATCATGTGATGACCTTTCATCTATGGTGTTCATCCAACACTCTTAATGATGATTCGACTAGGCTTCGCCTTTTTTAGCGAATGTTAACTGGTCCGACAATAAAATGGTACATCGAACTGCCTAGAGATTCATTTGGTAACTTCAGCGCCCTTACCACCACCCTTTTAACCCATTCTCAGTTACCGATAAGGTATGAAATAGGAATGGAGCTTCTTACCAATTTTAAGTAGATGACAACCACTGACATATCTGATCATATGCATGAGTGGTGGTGTCATTGTCGAATTGTGAAAACATATGTTCTTGATTAGCTGCTAGCTGAATGGTTTATTAAGTCATTGTTACCTTCTATTACAGAAGATGTGGCTAAATGGGGGTTTGTCACTGAAGAGAAAGCCATCTCTCGTGTGCAATATCTAGACTTGATCTATACTCAGTCTAGCACGCTCTATGAAAAAATACCTGATGCTCCTAAACCAGAGTTTTCCGTTCCTCCTCCTCCTAAATCAAACAAAAACTCTCATGCCGATGATGGCGTGATAGGTACTACAAGCACAAGAACTGCAAAGGTTACATCTAAGAAAGCCCATATGGTTTTCGTTCAAAACTCAAATGAAGAACTTCTTTCCTTAGAGGTTAAAGCCGTGTCAGCTGAGAAGGGCAAAGAACCGAAGCAACCAGGGGGCAAGATGAAAGGGAAAAGCAAAAACAAGAAACAGGATGATTCGTCTCCTAAAAACTCTTCGACAAACCCTTTTGAACAAAGGAAACGCGGTCATCCATGCTTTATATGCGATGAGGATCATTTGATGAAAGATTGTGGATATAAAGTTGAGGTTAAAAAATTCTTCAAGAACTCAAAGACCTCAATGGTATTGACTGATTTGTTTCCGAACCTAGAAACCAATCTGGTTGCTACTAAAAATGCTTCCCCATCCCAAGTGCTTATGTTGTCCATTCCAAAATAGCAAAACAATGCTTTGATATCAACAAGGAATAAAGATTACAAGAATCCACAGTTCTCTAATAACAAGGCAATTGATCAACCTAGTAGTTCGACGACAACTTTGACCGAGGTTGTGCCACCCATCATTCCTGAGCTAACTATAAAGCTGCCAAGGGGAGTGGTACACAAATCGACATTTAATCCTTGTGCCAGAGCATTGCAGAATTATAATATATTCAAGGACCTGGCCCAATCACCGTCCGCTATGTCGACACTTGAGTTACTGCAAGATTGCCCCTCCCAAAAGCAGGTTCTATTATCAACAATAGGTGGGACTGACCCAACAAATTCCAATCTTGTGGCCTTTAATCATAAAGGGTATGAACCTCAGTTACTAGCTCAACTTGCTTTCCTCCTTCAAGTGAAAGCCCTCAATAAAACTGTTCATCGAAAAATTATTGATGAGGGGGCATCTACATGCATTATGTTAATGAGTTTCTGGAAAACTTTAGGATCACCACCCCTGTCAAGATCATCGATGACATTAAAAGCATTCGACGGATGAACATACACCTCGTACAGGATTTTAAGTAACTTGCAAGTTGAACTGGGGGGAAAAACGGTAGAAATGGATGTTGAGGTTATCGATGGAAACCTCGATTACAACATCCTACTGGGAAGGCCCTTGATTTATGCTATGGCCACTATTGTGTCGACATACTTCAGCAAGATTGCATTTTCTTTTCAAGGAGGAATTACGATAGTCAACCAACAAACCTTTCTCCCCAATAGTTCAGTAGTTACAGGAAGCATTCTGATGATCCACAGAAGCTCTCAATCACTTCAAAATATTGGAGCAGGCCTGATAAAAGACCCTTCATTGATGGGTACTTTTACCCTACTACCTCCAAACAATCTGGTAGAAGTGGCCACGGTAGGAGCATGTAATATGGTATGTTCTATTCAGAGGATTTCCAAACATGATGTTAGCATAGATCATCACCATGTATTGACTCCAAGCCAAATAGAAATATTGTAGCAATCAATGTTCTTGGCCTGGGCCGCAAACCCAAATCAACGCTCATTGAGCATTTGGGTAGACAGGTCTAAGGAATATGGTACATCTTCAGATTCTTGGTCGTATGTACATTCTACAGATGAAGGAATTTTCAGTCAATGATGATAGGAGAGGCACCATGGGAAGATCACCACCATCATTCCCATCTTCCGGATTACAACGAAGGTTGTTCGAGTGACCTAAATCATCCTTCATTTTTTGATTTCCTATCAAATACTATAAATATGGTGGATTTCGAGCGAAATTTGTCCAATATTGGAGAAACTATCGCCATAAATATCTCGAGCAAACCAGATGTTGTAGAGAATATTCATGTCGGCAAATCTTGTTCTTCATCAGAACTGGAAGTATATTATGCTCTCTTTCGCGAGTTCAAATATGTCTTTTCATGGACATACGAAGAAATGCTAGGCATGACTCGAGCATAGTTGAACACGAAATTAAGATGTATCTAGAAGTCAAACCGATACGAAAATGGCTTCGGCAGGTGCACCCGAAGAAAGCCGCTACCATTAAGGTAGAAGTTGAGAAAATTTTACATGCTGGTTTCATTTACCTGATTCCTCTAACTGATTGGGTATCTAATATTGTTCTTGTGATAGAAAAGCAAGGAACAATTAGAGTGTGCGTTGATTATAGGGATGTAAATCAAGCTTGTCCAAAGGACAACTACCCTACACCCTTCATTGACCAGATAATTGATGAATGCACTGGATGCGAAATATTTTCATTTATGGATGGATTTTCCGGGTATAATCAGATAAATATATGCCCACAGGACTAGTTGAAGACTGCATTTATTTGTCCATGGGGCACATTCACATACTATAAGCTACCTTTCGGTTTAAAGAACACAGGGGCAACCTTTCAGAGGGCAATGAATTATGCCTTCCATGACATCAAGAAAATCATTCAACCATATCTCAATGATCTTCCGTCTCATTCTTGGAGGTGGACCGATCATTTGTAGCATTTGATAGTGATATTTCTACGTTGCCGATACTACAAGATACGACTCAATCCACACAAGTGTGTGTTTTGTGTTAGTTCTGGTCATTTACTTGGCTTTGTGGTTTCAAAGGATAAGAATTGTCTTGACCCATGTAAGGTTTAGGCAGTCATCAATCCGCCTCCACCTTCAAGTTTGCTTCAGATACAAAAACTCTAAGGGAAAGAACTTTCTGATTAGGTTCATTCCAAATTACATCAAACTTGCTAAATGTTATATGTGTTTGTTGAAAAAAGAAGTGCCCTTCAACTGGGATCAGGTTGTGCAAGCTTGCTTTGATTCTATAAAGGAATCCCTAATAAAAGCATCATTAATGCACACTCCTGACTATCAAAAAGACTTTAATCTGTATCTAGCTGTAGTAGATATGACCATTGCAATAGTTTTAGTTCAAGAAGACAATGGAATCGAACATCCTTTCTATTATTTAAGTCAAAACTTAAATGATACAGAAAGCAAGTATTACTATGTTGAAAATATGGCTCACACAACTGTTCAAGCAGTACAGAGATTTCGACACTATATCCTCTTTCACAAAACTAACATTTTGTTAGATTTCAACCCTATGAGTTACATCTTATCGCGATAGTTGCTTGGGGGAAAATATTAAAAATGGATAGCTATTTTGCAAGAGTTTGATCTGGAATTTGTAAAATCCAAATCAAAGAAATCTCTGGTTTTCGGGGAGTTACTATGAGACTTCCCATTGTCCTCCAATGATTGAACGTCGAAAGCAACAATAATGGATGAATATTTGTTTCTGATATCGTCGAGTGATCAGTGGTATGGAGATATAATCATTTGTCTCCAAACCCAAACATATAAGCCTAATACCTCTAGCTCAGAACAACGATGTACTAGATACCAAGCAAAAGACTACATGATCGTCGGTGATACACTTTACCATCATGGTATCAATACAATTCTATGAAAGTGCGTCACCCATGAGGAGGCCGAAAAATTCCTGAATGACTGTCATTCAGGCATGTGTGGGGGGCATCTATCTAGTTACGCTACGACACAAAATATTTTAGGAGCAGGCTACTTCAGGCCAACAATGTTCAAATATTGCTTAACCACAATCAAAAGTTGCAATGCCTGTCAAATCCTTGACCACAAAACCTGAATACCACCTACACATCTGCATCTAGTAGTTGTTGTTGGGCCATTCACCAAATGTGGCATAGATTTCATGACATGTAACCCCACCTTGGCCGGGGGGCATGGATACATCATAGCCATAGTTGACGATTTTACGAAATGTGTTGAGGCGATACCTACATTAAACAAAAATAGTGAAATGGCTGCTCTTTTCTTTTTCAATCATGTAGTCTCCCGATTCAGTGTTCCACAAGCTATAGTCACAGATCATGGATCGCGTTTCCGCAATCACATGATGCTTGAATTAGCTTCCAAATTAGGACTATCCCATGACAGCTCTACTACATCTTATCTGCAAACTAATGGGCAAGTTGAGTAGATCAATAAAGTCCTAAAGGACATGTTGCAAAGGATGATTGGAGTCCATAAATAGAGATAGCACCTAATCTTGTTCTCGGCCTTGTGGGCATACTAGACATCGGTGAGAAATGTGACTGGATTTATACCCTCTCAGCTGGTGTATGGCTTGGAAGCAGTCTTACCAATTCAGTGTGAAATTTCATCTCTTAAGCTCGCAGTCGACCTTCTCCGTGGAACTTCAGAGGAAGAGGCTTGTTTCTTGGAATTAATCCAACTGGATGAAACCCGTCGTGATTCCACCTTGGCTAACGAAGCACATAAGAAATGAGTCAAGGTGCAATTTGACAAGAATGTCAAACCCCGTGTCTTCTCAAAAGGTGACCTGGTCTTACTTTACGATCAAGAATCTAATAAATTGGGAGTAGGTAAGTTCCAGTATTTGTGGATGGGTCCCTATATTGTTAAGCATGTATTAGCAAAAGGAGCCTATGAGCTAGTAGATTACGATGAGATTCCACTGTCGCAACCCCGAAATGGGTTGTACCTTAAGAATTACTACGCTTTACTAAGCATAGTAATCTTTTGATATGCTTTTGTACATTTTTGTTTTCATTAAGAGTGATCGTTTTGGTTAGGTAATCCACTTTTTCATTTATTGCAGATGTCGGACCTATTGGAATCATTTGTTGGATATGCCGATGGAGCAAGTCGTAGTATGCAGAACCTATCTTCTACAGCCTAGGCCATCATTGATCCAAGCGGTGAGTTAGCGAGTTTCAAAGGGATATGTATTGGTCAGTCAACGAATAACATCACTGAATATAGCGCATTGATAGAGCTCCTCCCTGATGCCATCACACATGGCATACGTTGACTTGTCGTTAGGCTAGACTTACAAATTTTCATTCTACATCTTAATGGCATCTATTCCGTTCAGAATACAACTATCTATAATATGTTCATAAGGGTCAAGATTTTTGAAAGGCAGTTTGATTCTATTCAATATCAACACATTTCCAAAAAATTAAACACATTAACCGATTCATTAGCAAATTATGTGTTATAGAGACATTTGCAACATTTATAAAAGAAAAGCATTTCATTAACATTTGCATCAAGATCATATAACTTAACCAAAAATATATATATGCATTTATAGTTTGTCACATAATGTTCTGTGCCTAGGACAAAATTGGTCATATGACACAAAACCTCAAAAAATTCGAGGAAGCATCGTAGACTAATGGTGTTGGTGATAACAAGTCATCGCTTGTGCAATCATGAATAAGGGCCTAGTCCATCGAGTCGACACACCAGTGGTATGGCGCTGTAATCTCAGAGGTAACTTATCAGTCCTCACATCCTGGATAACAAGGGTGAGACCCTCGATCTAATCCTGCAATACTGCAAGGGTCTCGACTATGTCTAGATCGTGAAGGATAGCTCTCCCTATAGCCTCTCCTGCTGGAACGACAGCTGCTACTCTCCGGCGTACTGTTGGTCGCACTGTTCCGATATCTGCATGAACATTTGAGTTTTGCTTAGTCTTGATAATATTAAAAAAGCACAAGAACATTATAAAAGTAATGAACACAGATATGGTCAGATATTTTTACCTATGACACCCTACTGCTCGCCAGCTAGCAGCACCAAATATGGGTCACCTTGGAAATCCATATTAGCATATGGATACTCGACATAAACCATTTGTTGATGGTTGAACCACTCGAAGAAGGCATAATAAAATGGAACCTGTGATTAACCAGCACGTCTAGCCATAAGGTCAACCGATCTCTACATCTGTGGCTCAATCGTTGGTGGCAGACTAAGTGAAATGTATTGTGGCTGCATCAGTGGGATCTTCTCCAAGGCGAAAGAAGTCAGAATAGAACCATAACCAAAGTTCTTGGATCTTCCATTTTTCACCTTGGTAAGTTTTTCTTTTATCACCAGAAGTACTGCATCACATGAGTTGAATACCTTTGATTCAAGGCATTCCAAAGCATACTGCGTATAGGACCTGTTGGCCAAGTGATGTGTCGCACTGCCAACCAATCTAGAAAAGGTCAATAAGGTAGTCCTTAAGGACCAGTCAATGACATCTCCGATACTGATCTTGCTGTCCGTGCTCGACTGAGATCCATCTCTATAGTATCAGTGAATATAATCCCTCATGGATTCGCCCCCATGGGCAGAACCTAATAGTGAGAGAGGGGCACCACTCCTCAATAAACCAGTCAAAAAGAAGATGTCCTCAATAGTCAAAGGGATGGATTTACCTGTAATTTGGAAAACTTGGTTGGTGGGATCCCATGCGTCGAGGAAATATTGCAACAAGTTGATTTGTTGCCTCATGCAAGATATGTGGAAAAACTTGCGCAAGCCACAGTTCCGCAATGTAGTTACCGTACCCGGATCATGTAAGGTAACCATGTCTTCTTCTTCATGCTCATGTTCATGCCATGTAATGACCATCTTGCTCGGATGAATCTCTGAAAAACAAAGAAGAGAAGAATTAGGATCCTGATTTGGCAAAAAACAGGAAACATTTCCATGAAAAATCAGTGCAAAAACTTTCCTCCTTGCGCCCATCGCACCGTAGTTGTGTACTGGGTGAGATGCATACTAACTGGCCAATGGCTGGCCCAATATTCATCGCCCCTTTCCATGTATACTATGTGCAATGGGGAGAGAACGAAATATTCAAACCCTAGAGGCTCAAAAAAGCAGGAAAACATGCACAGAATCATAAAAGCAAAGAATACAATTCAAGAGCTCAGGTTTAGCTCCTGCGTGGTCTAGACGGTGCCAAAAATCATCCGCAGAATCTCCCAGAATCATCTTGTGAAAATCGAGAGGGAAATGCACCTCCAGGGCTCTGACAATCCCAAATTTGAATGAAATGGTAAAATGAGAGGTAAAAACTACTTTTATGTTATTACTCACGTGCAATATGTTGGCTTTTTAACTCATTTTCTAAGCATGTATGTACATTCCTAATCAGTTTGATGGAGAAATTGGATAGGTCGTAAAACAATCAATAAAACATAGTGTTAATGGTGAATCGAATATCTTTTACTATTATCACGAGCAGTTTTACGTGAAGTTCAAGCTCATTAAAAAATATACCTAGCAATGAGAATATGTTCCACCAGAGATTAAACTCATTACAAAATGAACCCACCTTCGGTAAATAACCATTGGGATTGCCTAATTACTAGCTTTTGAGCCTTGGTCGTGTTCTTACCATCACCTCCACTCTTTTTTAGCTGATCATATGTCTCCATTTCATTGTTTACCCCTTTTCAGGAATAGCTGCAACGAGTGATTCTATTAGCCACCTTCTTTACACTGTCGCGATTAAAAAGTTCAAAACCTTACCTGGAACTAGCTGCTATCCAAAATCATCACTCGTTCCTCAAAAAACGAGTCTTCTTTAAGCTCTTTTCATCTGACTCATAAAATATGAAAATATTGTCGAGCAATTGGCCTCTCCATCTCGTTAAACTGATTGGAAGTGCCATCCCTCCTCTGGATTTTAATTTTTTTGGACCTGAGGGATCATTACACAAAAAGATCGAGTGCTTGTCTTATCCAGCTCATTAAAACTATTAAAAGGTCATCCCTTTCATATTATTTTATACTTTTTCAGACTCAAGGGATTATATTACAAAAAATGATCACTGGAGTTTTCTTTCCGACTCTTTTTAGACTCTCTAAAATTGAAAAGGACCAAATTTTCTTTCTCGTTAAAATCATTAAAACAATAGCAACAAACTTGTCCATGCAGACAGAATGAGTTTCAATGTTGCTAGGCTCATTAAAACATAGCGACGGGTTTTCCCAAAGGGAAAATTATAGAACAAGCATATGTTATCCTCCTCAAGCTTGACAAAAATAAATAGGTACTGGTTAGCAATGACTGGGGAAAAATTGGGAAGAAAAATTGAAGAAACTTTATTGGTAGCAAGTCGCTCTTGAACATGACACTTTCACTCCATCACCATGATTTAGTCGGGTTGGGTTATTTCATTTTCCAGTCATATCACCATTGGTCCACCGTACCATCCATCTTTGGGGTTAACACTACCAATCCATTTCAGTGTCACCATCTGAGAAGTGGCTCAGAGAATTCACCAACCCAGCTTCTGTCTTATCCACTACAATACCTTCACCCTTCATTCTTTCATGACCGCCACCCTGAACCTTGTATCATCCAATGGGTTTCACCTCCATGAAATCATTTTCTCTGTTTCATGTCGTAGATGTGGGATTCATTAAGGCCCTCCTATGACGAGTCACTTCTTGTCGACATCAGCTCATTACCCAAGAATTTGACTTAGGAAAAACCCTTTTAGTACTTTGAAGCTTGCATGCCCCAATGGCAAGTTTCTCACTTTCGGTGATAGGTTTACATCAATGGCCTTCGACCGAAAGATTTTGTGTGGTGTTCGATGCCAACTCCCATTTTCACACCACATGAATTGTACTGTTGTACCTTGAGGGTCATCATCATTATCGGTGATTCCTCTTGCGCCTGTTAACAGCTTACCTCATTGGCTGGTAATCAAGCAATGTCTTTCCATGTTCAACTTGAGAACATCTTTTCACATGGATCAACTTGTACTTTGAGCGAAGATTGAATGATTTTTAAGACCCCGGATCTAGTTTCATCCATCCAGGCTACGATATATTTAGGAAAATAAAGACATCAAATGTACATCATAGCTATACAAATAATCATCCAAGTCAAAGGAAGATGGCTCTACCAGAATCATCAGTCTGTCACACAGACGGTTGTCTCACATATGTACATGAAAATGAATTTATAAAGCTGAGCATGGGAATTCCCACCTCAGCTAGATCATGAAAATATTATGAAGATAATGTATTTTATTGTATCTTATTACAGGTCACCTTGTAGTTTGAAAAACCTTAGATCCTCATGATAAAGTATTTCACTCGGCATCAGAAGATTTACGGCCTTATACTTTAGGGGCAACTGTTATAGACATATTTGGGCATTGCAACCCCAATCTTATATGTCCATAAACCAAGGGCTTCTAAGTCCCTAAAAGTGTTGTTTCATACCCTAAAGGAACAAGGTTAGTTGATTACATCATCTCGCAGAAGTTATCCATGAAACACTGCTCAGGACTGGTCAAAACTGGACCATCTCACCTGCTCCATGGTTAAAGTGTGATGCATCCCACCTAATACACATAGGGAGTGTGATGAATACCAAAAATCCCTTGTATGAGGTGTGATGGGCGAGAGTAGACAAATGGCAGAGACAGTTTGCAAGGTGGATGATCATGGAATCTTCCAGAAACTTCTCCTGTGACACTTGCCTCTCTGAATTCGCCCACGGATGGGTAAGAGATCATGAAATCTCCAAGTGGAACTAAGAACTATCCAGGAAATGACACTAGTCCAAAACCCAGAAGTTGACTCACCCACCTGCAAACATCTATATATGGATCCCTCATCCCAAAGATCCGAAGGCTGGAATTTTGCATCTTATAAGGAACTATTGTTGGTTTCTTTGTTGAACATCATAGTGTTGGGTAATCTAGCTTTTCATGAGGTGAAGAGGGCTTTTATGCTGGGAGGATGGCACTGGGTCAGATCACTGGGTTGTAATCGTCTCTTCTACTACTTCTATCAATAAAGATATTCGAGTTTTCCTCCATATTCTTGTATGTTTTTGAATCCTAAATTAATATATGCATTTGTATGGTCAATATATATCTGATCCTATATTTTTTATGATTATAGATCTCTATGATTTGATGGTATTATGTTGCTTTGACTCTACAGGTGTTCTTTGAAGTGGGACAAGCGAGGAAGGAGCGGAAAAGATCTGTCAAAGGGGAGAGGAAACAAGCAAGGAGCCAAGAGGAAGACTGAGGTTGGTACTTTCTTCTTCTCTCTCATCTATTTCTCATAAAGCAAAACACAAGTAACTTCAGTTTGTTTGTTTCTAAGATAGCTAGTTGTCTTAGTCGGACTAGCAGCTCTGAATGGACACTAGTTTTCCTGATAACAGGGTTATTCTAGCTGTTGGGTTTGGCACTATTCTTCCAACAATGAATTCTCTTATCTAAAGACTATTCCTACTCCACTAGCTAGGTTCTAACTTACTCAATTTTTACCTTACATTCAATTTTTTTCCTCTCAACAATCCATCGTGAGATTATTCTGTTATATGTCATGAATGGCACCATCCTTCTCTTAGTCGGTCTGCATAGCTATAGAACTTGAGTTTTATCCCTATATTTTGATTTTAATTGTTTTCATTATTAGATTCAGAAACAAGCTATGGCCTCTAGTTTGTGATGAAAATGTAGTCTTAATTCTTTTTTTTCAAAGGCTTCTGCCTTTGATGTTATCCTAAAATTATGGTCATTCTTGGCTTTATTGACCTTCACTGAGGAATTTTTACGTTGAAATGTTGTCTCAAAACAAAAATTTAGAACGAAAATAAACTATATAAGAACCAATAGGATTCAAAATGATGATGTCAACCATGGGGAATGATTCACCATTTTTAGAGTAAGAAGGTAAAAATATTACATATATATAATATATTATATATATATATATATATATATATAGAGAGAGAAGAGAGAGAGAGAGAGAGAGAGAGAGAGAGAGAAGAGAGAGAGAGAGAGAGAGAGAGAGATAACTACTTTCTTAGCTCATATTTTCAACTTATATCCTTATATTTTTACTGAAATTCGAAGTGTGATCACTCATTGGATGCAAAATTTAATTCACCATCCAAGGACTATTGATGTTTCATAATTTTGATGAACCTTGCTACATGGAAAGATCAGAAATACATGAAAAGTGTGATTTCAATCATGTTTTCCGATGTATTTCTCATTTTATGTGTGGCAAGGTGCCTTGTATGTATGCCACATGGGTACTCCTTGGATGATGAATTAAATTCCACATCCAATAAGTTCTCCCGCTTGAAATTTGAGTAAAACAGTAGAGAGATAAGTTGAAAATACAAGTTGAAATAGTATTCTTTTATTTTTCTCATCTAAAATTTAATCCTGTAGTGTAATATTATTTTATTATTTCCACTATTATCTTAAAATATTCTTCTAGAGGCTCATTTTAGACATCAAAATTTCTCCAATCAGTATAATATGAAGATATTTGTTATCAATATTTCTAATTGTGAAAGGATTCTCAGAAGGCATCTGTCGCTTACTTTTAGCCATGCTCGTCGTCTGTAAAACACTGAACCAACTCGTTGATGGTTGAAAACATATTCTGCTAGCTTATGAGGTTCATTAGGTGACCAATGAATGCTTCAAGGATCTTGTAGAGGATTGGTTCAAGTGGATGAATGTTCCATAGGAGGAGCTTCATCCTTAATGGGAAAGTGAGGATATTGGTATTTTTAGAGTCTTTAAGAAAAATTGTGGGCTTTTACGTTAACCCTCAATCTACTCTATGTGAACTATGGTTATTTCAACATGAGCATTACAAGAGAAAATGTGTATCCATTCTACTGGTAAAATGCTCTTTGTTAAATTCGTGACTAATTATTTTTCTTCACATTCTGTCATTCAAACCCTAACATACAATTTATACCTTTTATGCAGGGACATTATTCTAGCTATCAGATATGGCACTATTTGTTAGTTCCATATTATACTAGTGTATTCCCCTTATTATTATTATTATTCATTTAGCCCTCTTATTATTATTGTTGTGCACATATGTCCCCCATATTGTTATTGTTGTGCTCCATAGAAGACCACTAATGTTATTATTGTACCCTTACATTGTTATTTTTATGTAGGCTATGATTATATTGTGACCCCATAGACTCCTATACATCCCAAGGAGGCATGCTCATTTGTAGCATCCAAGAATTGTTCATTTATGTGATGTAAAGGAGGTTTCCCCTCGAAGAGGCTAATTTTCAAGTCATTGATCTAGCTTTTATTTTGATTTGTGATTTGGTTGCATAAAACTATTCTTCCAACCCTCAATGCTCTTGTCTAGATATTCTTCCAGCTCCACTTGCCAGGTTCTAACTTACTCAATTTTTACCTTGCATTCATGCTTTTCCTCTAGATAGTCGACCGTGAAAGTATGGTATTATATGCCATCAATGGAATCTCCATTCTCCAAGTATGTCTAAATAGTTACAGAACCATGGTTCAATCACTAGATTTTGATTTTAATTGTTCTCATTATTAGAATTAGAAAAAGGATATGTCCTCCCTTCTATAAAGAAAATATACTCAATCATTTTTTTAACGCCTTCCAACGTTGTTGTTACATTAAAATTATGGCCATCCTGGTCGGACAGACGTTGGCATAATGTGAGAATATTTGTTATAAAGATTTCTAATTTTAAAGGGATTCACCGATTTCGGTAGTTGTTTAATTGTTATAATTGAATTATTTTCTCTAATTCAACTGTCCAAGATGAGATAAACCAACTCCTTAGTCTTATCATCAACACTTTTTAGAGCAACAAGGAAATTATTCCTAGAGATTTGTTGTAGCTGCTACAACATGCATCTAAATTTTGCCCATGCTTTGATTTTTAAGCCTCCCTTCTGTCCACAGGAGCTTATATTTCACCGTAATCAACTATTCATGTTATGATAAAGAATTATATTTTCATTCTTTTTTTGTGATAAATTGGTCCCAGTTTGATATCTTTCACACCTAATTTATCCCTTTACTTGATCTTGTAGCATTGTTGGGCTTTCTTGCAGAGACTATCCAATCTTGGAAGGTAGACCAACCATGATTATCTGAAATGCACAATCTAGAATGTTAGTTCCACCTTGAACTCATAAATTGCACAATCTTCGATGGTAGCCTCACCTTGAGCTCAGAAAATGTGTAAAGCTTCCCTTGAGCTCAGAAACCACGTATTTCACTCAGGCAAGAAATTTTTGAGTGGTTGGGAACCGTGCAATCTTACTTTCCAATGTGAATGGACAGTTTTCTTGAAAATAAAAGAGGAAAAAAATAAATAAATAACATCCCTATAAAATATGGAGTTGATAATTAGTTTCTCGAAGGATGACACAACTTATTATTTTTCGAATTCCATCAAGTGTTGCTTTTCCATGATTTAAGGCACACACATCACCAACCCTAACTGGTCTAGATATATATAATAGATACTTGTAGGGATCATTTGTACATTAAATCTTGGAACTCTAGCCTTCCCTAGGATATCAAGGAGCCTTCGGTGGAGTTTGTGGCACTTTTATGGGTGAGGTTTTCTTTTGTCGTATTTTGTCGTTTTTTCTATCGATTTTTGTCGTTTTTTCTATCGATTTTTGTCGTTTCACTTTTGTGAGTATTGTTTTACTTGTTTCTATTCATTGTTGATGCTTTTAACATATATTATTTTTTACAAGTGTTGGTTTAGTCCATCATTCGCTTTTTACAAGTGTCACTTCATCTTTCTTATTTTTTCCCATTAGTAGTTGGCATTTTGGCAACTCTCCATGCATGTTTATTTTTCCTTTTTCATATTAATATTTTGCACTTGATTTGCACTAATCCACCTATACTTCATCATATATACACTCTAACTTGAACCATCACTCATATCTTCCAGTTGCCCATACTCTTTTAGGGCATATCTACCCTTCCCTTGGCTAACGGTTGCCTTGTGTAGCTTGGCATTGTGGAAGTCCAAGGCTCAGGATTTATGACTTACCTCTAGAAATGTGTAACTCATAGTACCTGTCTATAAAAACTATGCATTATGTAGTTTAAGGGCTCAATCATATCCCTTGGCCACTGAGCATATGCAATGTGCAGTCTCTCCCTCAGTTTTCCTAGGCTATGACTGCGAGTCTCTAGCCTTAAAATTCTCTCTTAGCTACTCAGACTACGTAATGCACAGTTCATGTAGCCATTACCTCTTCCTTCACCTAAATAATTGTGCAATCCTTCTCTTCTGTCATCTTTCTTTGTGAGTCATTTTGCTAAAGCTAATTCATCTTTCCCATGAGTGAATTTTCCTCCTACAAGTATTGCAGTTGTTTATTGCTTCTCTTCATCAAGGACTCACATTAGGGCACCAAAGATATTTACTTCAAATGACACCATAGAAAGCACCATCAAGGAGGAATTTGAGAATATGCCATTGAAATTTCAATTTTACTAAGATACTTAATTGTTCATAGAGAAAGAATCGGACATCACATGGCAGAAAGTGAATGAAGTATTCTCAGCAAGAAGCTTCAAAGAAGACCTCGAAGACCGAAAGGTGTATATCAATGGTCAAAGATCAGGGCTACATTAAATTTCATACACTGTTAGATGTATATTGTCTCATACATATCGAAAGAATATGACTCTAAATAATGCTAGCAGAGAAAGGTTTGTTTCTTTTATGGCATCGAATTATGATCTGATATACCAATTGTTGGAGCTGAAAGTACTCATGGATTCTTAATTTTATGTGATAATCAACTATTTGAGCATAAAGGATATTTTGTCTTTTGTGTTTCTACATATAATATATCTATTTATTAAACTGAATAAAAATAATAGTTTTTCATTAATCTTTCACATCCTGAAGATGAACAACCATTGCTAGTTCGAAAGGTCGATCAAAAGAAACCTAATGCAATGAATCTGGAAGATGATCTACACAATTATCGGAAGGGAGATAATGAAAAATGTTCACAGATTTGAATGATACAGATTGCTCTTAATGAAAAATAAGACTGAACTTACATTCTTGAAGAGATGCAGAGATTCATCAATTATTCCAAGCTTTGCCAAAATCAATCATTCCCTCAGAAGCCAACACAACATTGAAATATTCATTAAAGCTAGAATTGCTCTTGTTCGAAGCGAAATCAGGAAAGCCAAGTATGAACTTGGAACTTTATCTCAAAAAACTATAATATTCACACAATTTTATCTAATTTAATCCAACCAAAGTTATGGTTATTACTTGACATGGCTTTGGCATTAAAATATCTTACGCTGGAACAACAAACAAGCATAAAACAATCTCAAAAATTCACCAAACTCCTAGATAGAAAAGGGACCTCCCATAATGTATCTGACTCCATCTCACACTCTAAAGTTAATGCTTCATAGATATTCTCATTAAAATCCCTCGTCAATGACAATCTTTCTCTCAACAACAATACTCAATCTTCAGAAAACACTGGACACCTGTCTCCACCCCAGCCCACACTATCTCCCATGCCCGCACTATCTCCCATGCAATTAACAACACTCAACCAATCCCCCTCACAATTCACTCAACACACAACACACAATATACCACCCATGCAGCTCCAACAATTAAACACGCACTATCACCAACCTGTGCATCCACTCTAGCCTATGACATCGCCCACACAATGAACTGCTCAATCATCTGGACCATGGCTCTAGTAACCAACATCATCCGTGCTCCAAAAACAACCTATTTCCCTCCTACAACCCATGCATTCATGCCAGTCCACACCATCTCCCCATGCAGCTACAACAACGTCCCTACTCCAACCTGCGCGTCCACTCCAACATACGTCATCGCCCAAATAACCAACTGCTCACTAATCCGAACCATGGCTCCAACAACCTACTGCCTCTCTACTCCAGAAACTAACAACATCCCTAATCCAACCCACACATACACCCCAGTCCATTACATCTCCCCACATATCTCCACCAATGTCCCTACTCTAGCCTGTGCATCCACTCCAGCCTATGCCACTTCCCACACAACCAACTTCTCACTCATTCAGACCATGGCCCTAGAAACCAACTGTGTCCTTGCTCCAAAAACCAACTGCATCACCATCTCCCACGCAATTAAAAGCACACAACCCATCCCAGTCTGTATTATCTCCCACAAAATTAACCGCACTGAACCCATCCCCCTGATAATTCACTCAACACACAAATATACAACCCACACAGACACAATGTCTCAATATGTCCCTACTCCAGCCTGTGCATCCACTCTAGCCCATGTCATCTCCGACGCAAATAATTGCCCACTCATCACACTGTCACGAAGCCCTCACAGCTCAAATTAGCCCTCATAATAAGTAGCACATCCCCGACGCATCCAACATTCCACCACCCATTGAAATAAACCACTATCACACTCTAGAAACCAGTTGATAAAATGGAACAACCTATTAATATTGAACCTACCTCACACACCAATAATAATAATAACACCAAGAATAGCAATGACAATTTGGTCATAAATCTATCTAACCTCGAACTAAATGAAGACATCCTCAACTTATTAAGGAAAGGTCTAAATTTCTCTATTACCCCTCGCAAGATCCCTGTTGAAGACATTCTTTGCAACATTTTCTATGGCATTAAAAACCTTCCTCACACCACCAAAGAACAAATTAGAGGATATTTTTCCATCACTCTTAGGAAATCAAAACCCGCCAAAAGAAACATCAACAAACATGAATATCTAGCTCTCAAAACCTTGAACTCCAACCCTGATGTTGTAGTGTTGAAAGAATACAAAGGAGGAGCCACTATTATCATCAACAAAACTGAGTAAAAAGCAAAACTGCTGGACCATCTAAACAACAATGGCTACTACATAAAACTCAATAAAAACCCTTTAAACAAAATCTCCAAAAAAGTATGCAACTTAATCAAAACAAACAAGATACAAGACAACAAAAATCTCATAGTTAACAATCCATACACACCTAGAATCTATGGAGCTCCAAAGAGTCACAAGGAAGGCATCCCTCTCAGACCAAAAGTAAACACCATTAATGGGCTGACATACCTCCTAGCAAAACACATCCTGAAAAAACTAAAACCTCTAGTGGGAAACACAAAATATTTTTTCAAAGACTCAACCGAATTCATTGAGGAAATTAAGAATGTCAAACTTGATCAAAATGACATTTTGGTTACTTTTATGTCACATCACTATATACCAACATCCCCATCAATGATGCCATGGAATTCATCTACAAACTAATAGATCCTGACACATTAAGGCTCATAGAAATTTTCCTAAGGTCCAACTTTTTCAGCTTCATGGAAGTTGTTTATGAACAAATATGCATAGTTTCCATGGGGTCGCCTTTGTCTCCTATTATTTCCAATTTATTCATGGAAGACTTTGAAAACAAAGCCCTCAAGACCTCACCCCTAAAACCTAAACTGTGGAAAATATATGTGGACGAAACATTCATAATATGGCCTCATGGAAGAGAAACCTTAGAAACCTTCAAACAACACCTAAATAGTTTATCAGCTTCCATAAAATTCACTATGGAAGTCGAGGTCAATAAAAGCCTCCCCTTTCTTGATATCCTCATCACTATGAATGGTAATGGCTCTATCTCTCACCAGGTATATAGAAAATAGACTCACACCGAACAATATTTACATGCCTCCTCCCATCATCACTGAAACCATAGACTAGGATTCCTCAACACATTAGCAACAAAAGCCTCCATAATCTATTGCAAGGAACACCTAGAAAAAGAAAAAGAACACCTTATTAAAGTTCTCTTAAAAAATAGATAAAACAAGCGTCAAGTTATCAAAGCCATAAACAAAGAAAACATTAGACCAAATAAGAATAAAATTTTTGATAATATAATAGGTAAAGTTAACCTCCCTTACATACTAGGGACTACTCATAAAATCCCCCACACCATAAGAAAGAATAGGATTCTAGCCACCTTCAAACCATTAAACACCATCCATAGCTGCCTTAATCAAATTAAATGTAAATTGATCTGAAATGTCATAAGGGAGTCTACTTAATTCCCTGCTCATGCGGCAAGCCCTTTTTAGGTGATACTGCGAGATCCTTTAACACAAGAATCCAAGAACACTTAGATGACATTAAAAATAATCGATCTAAATCATCAGCTTTAGAAGAACATTCTAACAAAACTAAGCATCAAATTTGTATAGAAGATACCTGCATCTTAGCTAGAAGTGATTACTACTTCATAAGGAAATTCAGGGAGGCCATGGAAATTAGTAAGCACCCTAATAACCTCAATAGAGGCGATGGACGGACCATAAATGAAAACTTGATTCCAACCCTATCATCCAAATTTACCCCTCCTTAACTATAATTCTACACTAATTAACCTAGAACAAATAAAAATAACTTAGTCCATTATAATTGAAAATAAATTATGACCTTAATATATTTAACAAGAAATTAAAGTTAACAATAACTAAAAATTAATATTAACTTAAAATTAAAATAAAATCTTTAATATTATTAATAAAAGTTAAAACTCAAACATTATTGAATGATAACTATAGCAATTGTGTAATATACGTTTATAATAGATTTTAACTTATTGTTTAAATATATTATTATTAATATTGCTATAATATATATTAATATAGTGTATATTACTATAATATATTTCATGACATATGTAATTTTATTGTTAATTTATTATTAATAATACATATGGATATACTATTTTAATTAATAAAAAAACAAATCAAAACATAATAAAACAATTATAATAAAACATCATTAAAATAATAAGATATAAATTTATGACCCTAGTAAAATAATAATTCAATAATAACTCAGTTAATCCTAATATTGTTGGCAATGCATCTCATATATCTATTTATTAAACTGAATAAAAAGACCAATTTTTCATTAATCTTTCAGATCTTGAAGATGAACCACCAATGCTGGTTCGAAACATGGATCAAAAGAAATCAAATGTGATGAATCTAGAAGATGATCTACACATAAAAGATACTGTCCAAAGCTGGGTGAGAAAGCCAACAAAGTTTTGTGAAACACCCATCAACACCTACGATAAAAAATATCTCATGAGGTCCTATAAGCCCTTGACAGTTCTATGTAGTAGAATCTATAGTCAACAGAGCAATGAGACCTTCCATAAAGGGTGGGAATTCTTACTGAACCATGTTGTGAACAAACGAAGACCATTCAACTAGTTTGAATTGTGGGTTCAATAGCTAAGGATCCATGTAGTTAATTCCCTCAATCCTCCCAAGGGAAATCAAGCTATATTTTACATGTTTGCCTACCTATTGGATGTAGTTTATGCTCACGATTCATTCCCTCACATGAATTGGAATTGGACACCACAATAAAACAAAGTTGTTGGTGGGAAAAGTTCCTTGAGGCAAGGGCTGAAATCCTCAATATATTTGTGTAAGATAATTGACAATGAGCACTCAAATCCAAACCCTCTGCTTCCTCCAAGATGTGGAGACACACAAATCAATCTCAAAAGAATATGCGTAATAGATAATTTAATGTAAATAGATATAAATACATTATATAATAATATATGAACATATAAATGATCATTCATAAGATGACAACATATATCAGGAACAAGACACGACCTTCCTTACTAGTTAATAGTAGTAAGTACAAGAAAGATACAACTTGATCCAAGCCAAAGGAAGTGACGAATCTTTCCCTCCGTATCCATCCAATGGGGGCCATGAAGAAAACCTCTCTAATAACTACAAGTAGATGCTAGATAATGATGTTGAGAATCTATGCAATGGAAACCAGAGCTTCCTAGAGATTGGGAGTGCAAGAGTCATGGGAAAAGTAGGCTTGATATGGGAAAAATCAAGCATAATGTTCATATGCATCTTCTTGTATCAATTAGGACTACCCAAGTGGTGTATATATATCACCTAAAATTAATTATTTTAGTTAGTCCACAAGATCCTATAGGTGATTTTCAGTCAAACCCATAAACCCTGCCAGAAAAATAGCATTTGATTTTATATTTTCCATGTTTTAAAAGATATACGTGGGTAGAGTGTTATGGGACAACGTATGTATGTGATTTAGTATGGGCAGAGTCACGTATGGAATTTGAGATATTATTTCTTATTATAAATTCAAGTTTTCATAGGAAAAGGGACTTCCCATGACCATACAAGACTATCAGGTCTATAGGAATGTTGAATGATGTTATAACAACCACGCACATCTCCTCGAAGAAACTTTCAAAGTATATCCATAGAGGAGTAATGGAAAATATGAGTGATCACTTCCCTATTTTATTGTATAATTTTATCTTTGAGGAATAGTCACCTTTCATGTCACATCAGCTAATGGAAGCAACATCGCAAATAGCGAGTTGGTTTACCTCATGGGATACCACTTTCCTTAGAGTGTTTTTCAGATAGAAGTTTCTGCATTTGTTACCGGAGTATCCCACTGATAATTTAGTCATGAAAATAGTTGCATACCAACTCTCCATAGATTTACTAGTATTTTTGCACAGGAACAAGAAAGCACCGTGGCCCAATCTTCCTATGAAAATCATACTGTACAAAATCAAGGACTTGCAAGTCACCAACACCAAATGAAAGCCAGTAGAGAATTTCACATTTAGCGATTTCGACTTCAATCCATAGTATCCAAGGAATGTTTCCAAATACCATTGTGCAAGGATTAATATTCAGTGTCTAGGCGCGAACACTAGTAGGCCTAAGGAGGAAGCATGGAAGAATTATTATGATGTCTCGTAGTCCTGTGAATGAGTCAGCTTTGTTCAAGCATCACAGGTTACTCCACAGAAATAAGTCACTCCACGGGTAATGTTTGGTAAATTTAATGTTCTTAAATTGCAAGCATAAATTATCGATCGATGTTAGTAAACTTATGAAGTGAACGTGCACTATATATGATAGAAGCATAACCTTTAGTTTGTAAGATGACGGTTATGTTTGTCTTGAGTTTTTCATTGTTATGTATATTTCTCCTAGACATTTATTTATATAAATTAATACATCGAACATAAACTATAGTTAGATAAAGTGGGAGTTAAACTAATTTTAGATTAATCTACCAGGTCATATCTATTTGAGTATTATCCTTATGTTACTTATCCTAAAATTATGAACCTATATAAACACCTTGCTACTGTGAAACAGAGTATTGAAATTCAAATTATTCTAATGCTACTTCAAAAACTTGTCTACAAAACATATATACAAATTTTTATTTTGAATAATATGAAAGAAATCTCTAAGTGCAGACTACAGAGTAGATACAAATTCTAATTCTATAAACGTGAGAAAATATTAACTATAATGAACGCAAAACCATTGAAGAAATAAACTATTGAACAAATGTAAGCATGAACAAAATAACAAAATGGTAAATGAAATGACTAAGCTATAACAAAATAATGAAAACAGCGAATTAAAGAAACTAAACTAGAATGCAGTAATAAGAGAAAGTGATTAAATGAAAACCATCATAAAGAAATGAAATGAAATAAACTAAAACCTTAACTGTCTGCAAGGGCCCTCCACATCTAATAGGTGTAACTCAAACTCATATACTCATTGAATCATAGAAGGTAACCTCAAATTAATACAAGAACAAAGGTCTATTTCACAATTCTTCAGTAATTAACTATTACTTCCTCCTCTATATCACTTACACAGGGTACATATTTATATAAAATTTGTGCTCAAGCGTTTGGGACTTCTATGCCTACATGCGTTTTTTTCAATCCTTATTCAAAGTTGAAACTAAATAGAAAAAATGTGATTTCTTTGACTTTCTATTTGTAAAACATATCGAAGAAACGTGATTCAATCATATTTTTTCTGCTATGTGTTTGATCCATGCCTTTGACCATGCCACTGTGTGATTCCTTTGGTGAATTTTCTCATGTGAATAGGAGGATATCCATGAGGGGATCGATCCTCAACTACCCATGTGGTTAGTCATTTCATTGGCGCACCAAATCCCCTCAAACCATGGAGGTAGCTGTAGATTTATAAAATAGATGCAGAATCGTGTTAATTTTATAGCTAATGCAATAATAACATAACAATAAGGAATGTTAATGAATATAAGAAATAAGACATGTAACAGTTATGCCCTTATCAAAATCTATGATTTAGTTCGTTTATTGAGTTGATAGTGATGATGAAAAAGAGGAAAATGGAAGAAAAAGGGTGTAAAAGCAAAATAGTTATGGAACTCTACATTCCCCATAATGAGTATTTTGTATGTCCTCGTACAAAATAAAAGATTGATATATTGAAATATTGCATTTGCTTGGAAACTTCTATGAGTACATCTAACTTCATCCTTTTCACTTTCTTTCTACTCATTTCCATCCTTGGTTTCCTCATGAGGATATTGTATTTCAAGCTTATAACATGTTGTTGTAAAGCCTTGCTTTTCTTCTTCAATTTCTTGTTCGTATTAAACGAAAAAGTTAGATGTAAGAGGAGTTTTCCACTCTTGGCTATTTGGATTTCATTTTGTGCTTTCAAGGCTTGCTTTTCATTTTTGATCTACCTGTTTAATATCTCTAGTTGGAATATTTCTTGTTCCAATATATTGATTACTGGAGGTTCTTATAATTCATTAAACTAGAATTCTTCTTCCTCTTAAATTGGATTGGATACTTTTGTTGGGTTCCTTTTCTCTAGGGATTCAATATAATCATAGATCTCCTACTACATTGGATCAATCTCCGTCATTCTTTGTCTTTGCCGCTGAGGAGGCGAGGTGACAGTTGGTGATGAAACCCTCGATGATGAAACCCTTGGTGATGAAACCCTTGGAGCAGTTCCCGAGTCTTGTTTTTCCTCTGAGTTTCCTTCTATTTCTATATTGATGTGCTCTGTGCTCTTTAAGGTAGTTATTTTACTGAGTTGAGTCTAGTACTCATTCTTAAACATATGATAGGGGTCTTTTAAGTTTTATACCTTTTTGTTTAGACTTCTCTACTTGTGAAATCTTTGTTTCTTTACTGGCTTTCTTTCTTCTAACATTTCTTTTGTTTATTTTATCTAAAACTTCTACAAGAGGAATGTCATCTTCTAACATTTTTGGTACTTCTTATTCCTGTGTCCTATCAATTTTTATTTTCCTTCCTCTCTTAGGTCTGTTTCTATTTGACTTCCCATGAGTTTCTTCTTGAAAGTGATTTCTTACTAAAAATATTTCCCAATTATCACCTATGTTTTGGAAATGAAATTCAACATGTATTTTGACTAGACTATGGTGATACATTGTATTCTCTATAAACTGAACTATTCTCTGAACATTTCTTAACATCTTTCTAAGACTATTCAACAATAAATACTAAAGGTTTATCTCATTTTCTTCAAGAAAACTAATTAGCAGCTGAAAATGATAGTAAAATATACATCCAAAACTTCCTTTTCCCATAACAAATCTTTTGATTACTAGGAGTAGGTTCCTCCACTTACGTTTGAATGTGATGCTTGGGATTCCCTTCTTCAAAATGGTGTTGTCCATGCTTGGCTTCTTTAGAAAAACCTTTGGCTCTTCCTTTTCAACACCTCTGTCCTTGAACCATTTCTCTCCAATATATGGCAATCCATTGGCTTCAGCTATAAATGACTCTGTCACTATGAATTTGATGTTCCCTATCCCCACTTCAACTCCATCAAAAACCGTAGTGAAGGATTTGATCACTTCTTTGTTGAATCCATTGAATTTCTCTACAAATTCTAGTCACTATTCTTTCTGCAATAATTCTTTTCTCTATGGATACCCCAAAATGGTTTCTTCCCTGTTGGCTTTGTTCTCATTATCACTCCCATGGCCGAGAATCTTTGTTTCAAAACTCTTTTGTTTGACAGGATAGGATGGCCTGATAGGGTTTTTAGAGTGGAAAGGTTAAGATTGTTAATATCATTCATTCTTACGATTTACTCGAACAATTCAATGGATCGGGATATGAGTTATGATGACTAGGGGTGAATGGCGAATTATGCAAGATTTGACATGACATGATCAACCATTTGCAATAATGATTTTGATTTTTTTCTGTAGTACTATGTCTTATCATTCATATATGTAATGTTTTGATCCCTAGTCTTAAATTAAAGAAGTACATACCTTTCAATTATTTTATTTCTAACCTTTGGTCGCCTTTTATGATGTCTTCAGGTACTTTGCAGTGGAGGGAGGCAATCATTCCTTCAATTGTATGATCAGAAGTCTCTCTCAAATTGGTTGCAGAAAGTCATAAGAGATGCAAAAAAGCAATGATTCTGTAGCTATCTATTATTTTTGAAAAGAAAGGGATAAAATAAAATTGAATTCTATAAAATTGGATACAAAGAAAATTTAGGATGCCAAGAATTCTTGGTTTTCATGTTTATATTTATATATAAAAAAAAAGAGAGAGAGAGAGAGAGAGAGAGAGAGAGAGAGAGAGAGAGAGAGAGAAGAAGGAAAATTATAAGGTTGAGAAGAAGAAGAGGAATTCTTAACCAACTTAAAATCAGAGTTGTCCTAGAAAATATTTACAAATTCCTCCTTTGTCATTGGCTTATGATAGATCCTGAGTCGATGTCCATTTACTAAGAGATGAAATTTTTCTTCATCGATATTCGTAATTTTGACTACTCCATTATCAAAAACATTTTCAATCTCATAAGGCCCAAGCTAGCAAGTTTGAAAGTTTCCTTGGAAAATTTTGAACTTTTAGTCAAAGAGTAATGCCCAGTCTCCTGGCTAGAGTTTTCTTTCCTTGATGTATTTATCATGCCATCTAGATATCTGTTTCTGGAGTACACTAGTCTTCTAGATATCAACTTGCCTTATTTCATCAAGCCCATTGAGTTGTCCCATTCTTATCTTTTGTGCTTCTGATAAGTCAAGTCACAACGTGACTATTATCTTGTAGGTATGAATATGAAACTCAATTGGTAATAGGACCTGCATCCCATAAACAACTTCATAAGGAGTATTTCTTCAATCATTTTGTTGGTAGATGCTACTTGTCCATTTTCTTGTCGATGGTATGGAATAGATTTCCAATGCTTGATTATATATTCTTCCACTATATTTTACATTATTTTGGATGCAAATTACTTTCCTTGATCTGCTACAATTTCTCTTATGACACAAAAACGAGTCAAAATATCGTCAAAAATAAATGGAAGTAGAACATTTTTAGCAACAAAATATAGTTCTTTAGCTTCTACTCATTTAACAACACAATAATTACATACACGAATATATTTTTTTGTTTTGAAGATGGATTAATTGGTCCAACAAAATCTAAAGCCCATTTTTTAGAAGACCTGATGAGTACTTCAGGTTGTAGTGGCATTTCATCTGAAGGAGCACGTTTACCCATTCTTTGACAACTATCACGCCTCTTAACATATTCCTTGGCATGCTTCAAAAGGGAAGGCCAATAATATCCTAAGAGGACATTATAAGTAGTTGTTTTGTCAGTAAAATGAACCCACATGGTTCATCATTGCATGCTTTAAGTATTTCAGGTATTTCATCTTCTCTTACACACCTTCAAATGATGAGATTTGGCCTTGTCCTGTATAATTCTTCATTTATCGATGAATAACATGCACTTGTTTGGATTATTCTTCTCTTTTCTCTAAGAAACAAATAGGAGGGTAACTTTCCTAAAACTATATAATTGAAGATAGCTAAAATCCAAGGTGATTTAGTAGACACTGCAAAAATACATTCATTAGGAAACTTATTCTCTACAGTTGTATCATTGTTATCATTTTGAATTCTAGATGAAAGGTCAACAATTTTGTTTTGTTTTCCTTGTCTATCCAAAATGGTGATATTGAATTCTTGTAACAGTAATAACCAACTTGTTACTATACCATTAGTAACTGGTTTATTCATTAAATATCTAATGGCATAATGTTCTATATGAAGGAAAGTTTCATAGCTAGTAATGTAATGTCTAAATTTATTAATGGCATGAATGATAGCTAAACCTCCTTTTTAGTTACAGTATAATTTTGCTTTGCAAGAGGTAAATTTTTACTGGTATAATAAAGGGCATAAGGAGTGAAGTATTTTTGTCCTAACACAGCTACTAAAGTTGTATCTGAAGCATCAATTGATATATGAAAATGAAATTTCAAATTACGTCCTTTTAATATGGGTGCTTCAGAGATATAATTTTTCAATGTTTCAAAAGCATTTTTAAAATCAGAGTTCCAACTAAATTCACAATCTCTGGTGAGTAATTTGAAGAGTGGAGATGCAATCTTTGTGAAGTTTTCTATGAATCTCCTATAATATCTAGTAAAACCAAGAAAACTCCTGACATCTCATTGACAACCTAGGATTCATAATTTAGAAATAATTTCCACCTTAGATGAGTCTACCTTAATTCAATTCTTGAAATATGGTGACATAAAAATATTCCTTCATTAAATATCATAAAACATTTGTTATGACTTAAAGAAAGATTTTTTTCTTTGCATCTTATGATAGCTTTTCCTAAATTTTCAAGTGTTTCTTGAAAGTAATTTCCATAAACTGTAAAATCATCCATATATACTTCCACACAATCATGAATAAGATCAGAGAAAATTCCTAGTACTCATCTTTGGAATGTTGCTGGAGCATTGCATAGTCCAAAAGGAAGTACTCGGTAAGAATAAGTCCCCAGTGGACAGGTGAATTTGGTTTTGCCTTGATCATCAGGTGCTACATGAATCTTATTATACCCTTTAGAATCATCCAAAAGTGAGAAATAATTTATCCCTGCTAATGTATCTAAAACTTGATATATGAAAGGCAGTGGAAATTCATCTTTCTAAATTGCTTTATCCAATTCCTTGTAACCAATGCATAGTCTCCATTTTCCATTTTTCTTAGGAATGATTGCTATGAGTGAAACACATTGACTATCTGAATTCCTCTTTAACAATTTCTTTTATGTTTGGATTCATTCATCTTTGTGGTTGTGGAACTTGTCTAGCATTTTCTTCAATATAAATACGATGCATGCAAGTATTCCTTTCATATCAGTGTATTCACATGCATATGCAGAAGAGTGTTTTTGCAATATTTCTACCAGTTTGTTTTTTTGTAATTCTTCAAGGTTTTCATTTACGTTCAAGATTTTTCTCGGAGAAAAATTCTATTAAAGAGTTTCCAAAATTTTCCATAGAATGTAAAGACATTTGACTAGATGATAAATATTGAATTTTACATTGTTCTTGAAAATTATAACTATCTTCACAATATAAAGAGGGTTGATTATTGTCTATTGAATTGAAACTTTGATCCTCCTCTTTTATTTTTGAAATAGTGAAAAATGGTTGTATATCATTATCTTCATCTATCCATTCTTATTTTTCTACTTCTATCATTGTTTTTGCAGGTGGGTACAATGTAAATTTGTTTTTTGAGCTTCAATATGAGATAAACATGTCTCATGATCTAAAACTAATAAGAGCATTGGTTGTAGCTAACCATGGCCTCCCTAAAATTAATGGATGTCCTCCTAAATTATTCGTTGGTGTTAGAATCGTGAAATCAATAGGATATTCCAAAGAATCTAAGGATACATATATATCTTCTAACACACCATCAGGTTTAATTATAGATCTATCTGTTAATTGTAACAATGTTGGTGTGTATTGGAGATTAGGAAGCTTCAATTTATCCATAGTTTCTTTGCTCATTATTTTTATGGGTTCCTCTAGATCAACTAGTGTTTTTGGTATTTCAGTTCCATTGATGTGTGTGTTACCAATGGGGCTTCCTCGATCTAAATATTTATGAATTATTGTTTTCCCCATAATGATATCAACAATTTTCCTGAATAATTAATTCTTTTCTTCTTTTTCTTTTTTCTTCCTGATGATTTAGTACTCAATTCCTTAATTGTTTTTGCAAAAATAGGTATTTCTTTTATTTCTTGTAATAAAGGATTTTTTTATTCAAACATTTCTTAATTCATCTAACATATCATAACCAAGCAATATGATTTATTTTTCTACTCCTTTATGAATTTTCAACCTTCGAGTCTTAATCTAATCTTTAGATAGATATTGAAGGTTTTTCTATAATAGGAGTATTATTAGAATGTGTGGTATTTTTTTTTTATTTTAATATTTTCTTTCTGAGGAAGGGAAATCTCTTCTTGACAGTCATTATTATCTTTTTGAGAATTATTTCCTATTTCATGAATAACAATAGATGGTTTATTCCTTTCTAATACTCTACCAACCCTTAATTGAAGATCATCAGATCTAATGGAGTTATCATATAAGTTTTAGGAGTTTGTCCAAGTTCTAAGTTGTAAAGAGGATGTGAAGTTTTAATGTTTGGTTTTGGAAGTGGTTGAATGGGTAATTGATTTGGTCTTTGTGAAAATGGCAAAGAAAGTTGTGGATTTTCATTTTGAGCTTCATGTAACTAGTTGGTTTGAGGACAGTATTGTGGTGGAAAATGTGGATAATATGGCAAATATTGTTGATATTTAGAATAGCTCCCATAAGGATTTTCCATCCTTGAATCCAATATTGTGGTGGTTGAGCCCAAGGCTTCCATGACATAGGTGGATTCCAATTATTTTGTCAATATTGTGCAAAGTGTTAAGGATTGAAACCTTGAGTTTGATTTGTTTGAGGATTTTTCCATCGTCTTTTGGCAATAAAGTAAAGAAACTTTACTTGATTTGGCATTCCTTCTTCACAAAACATAGCCCTAAGGCCTGGTATAGAGGTACATTCTTTTGTATCTTCATTTTCCCCACATATAACACATGTTTCTATGCTTTTTGAATCTAAAGGACATTCTCTCCAAGCATGTTTCTTTCTACACCTAGGACAAAAGATGGATAATGCAGCATTTTCAGATTTATGCTTGTTTTATATTTTAAGGGTGTCAATTTTCTAACTAAGACTCCCTAAAATATCTATCTTTTCAGCTAAATGAACCCACATGGTTCATCATGGCATGCTTTAAGTATTTCAGGTATTTCATCCTCTCTTACACACCTTTGAATCATGAGATTTGGTCTTGTCTTGTATAATTCTTCATTTATCCATGAATAATATGCACTTGTTTGGATTATTCTTCTCTTTTCTCTAAGAAACAAATAGGAGGGTAACTTTCATGAAACTAAATAATTGAAAATATCTGCAAACCAAGGTGATTTAGTAGACACTACAAATAGACATTCAATTGGAAAATTATCCTCTAAAGGTGTATCATTGTTATCATTTTTAATTCTAGATAAAAACTGAACAATTGTGTTTTGTTTTCCAAGTCTATTAGGAATGGTGATATTGAATTCTTGTAACAGTAATAACCATTCTTATTACTCTACAATTAGTAACTGGTTTATTCATTACATATGTAATGGAAGAATGGTGTAGATGAACGAAAGTTTCATAGACAGTAATGTAATGCCTAATTTTATTAATGGCATGAATGATAGCTAAAAACGCCTTTTCAATTATAGTATAATTTAGCTCTACAAGAGTTAAGTTTTGACTAGTATAATAAATGGCATAAGAAATGAGGCCTTTTTGTCCTATAACAACTCCTAGAGTTGTATCTAAAGCAACAATTGATATATGAAAAGGAAATTTCAAATTTTGTCCTTTTAAGATGCGTGCTTTAGAGATATTCTTTTTCAAAGATTCAAAATCCTTTTGACAATGAGAGTTCCAACTAAATTCACAATCTTTGGAGAGTAATTTGGAGAGTGGAGATGCAATCTTTGTGAAGTTTGCTATGAATATTATATAATATCCAGTAAAACCAAGAAATCTCCTAACATCTCGTTGGCAACCTGGGGTTGATAATTTGGAAATAATTTCTACCTTAGATGAGTCTACCTTAATTCCATTTCTTGAAATATGATGACCTAAAAAAATTCCTTCATTAAACATCATAAAACATTTACCATGAATTAATCAAAGATTTTCTTCTTTGCATATTATGTGAAGTTTTTCTAAATTTTCATGTGCTTCTTGAAAATAATTTTCATAGACTATAAATTCATCCATATACACTTCCACACAATCATGAATAAGATTAGAGAAAATTCCTAGTACTCCAGTTTGGAATGTTGCTGGAGCACTGCATCATCCAAAACGAAGTACTCGGTAAGAATAAGTCTCCCATCAATAGGTGAATATGGTTTTGTCTCGATATTAAGGTGCTACCTGAATCTTATTATACCCAGTAAAACCATCGAAAAATGATAAATAATTTATCCCTGCTAATGTATCTAAAACTTGATATATGAAAGGGAGTGGAAATTAATCTTTGAAAATTGCTTTATCCAATTCCTTGTAATCAATGGATACTCTCCATCTTCCATTTTTCATAGGCATGATTACTAGGAGTGAAACCCATTGACTGTTCAATATTGGATAGATGAAATTTACATTTAATAGTTTCGACAATTCATCTTCAACAATTCCTTTTAAGTTTGGATTCATTCATCTTTGTGGTTTTCGAACTCGTCTATCATTTTATTCAATATAAATATGATGCATGAAAGTATTCCTTGCATATCAGTGTATTCCCATGCATATGCAGAAGAGGATTTTTGTAATATTTCTACCAGTTTGTTTTGTATAATTAATCAAGGTTTTCATTGATGTTCAAGATTTTTCCTGGAAATAATTTCTGTTGAAGAGTTTCCAAAATTTTCCATGGAATGTAAAGACATTTTTCTAAATGATAAATATTGAATTTTACATTGTTCTTGAAAATTACAACTATCGTCACAATATAAAGAGGGTTCATTATTTTTAATTGAATTTAAAATTTGATCCTCATTGTTTATTTGTGAAATAACGAAAAATGGTTGTATATCGTTATCTTCATCTATCCATTCTTCATTTTCGAATTCTATCAATGTTTTTCTAGGTGGGTACAATGTAAATTTCTTTTTAGAGCTTCAATCTAAGATAAACATGTCTACTGATCTAAAACTGATAAAAGCATTGGTTGTAGCTAACCATGGCCTCCTTAAAATTAAAGGATGTCCTCCTAAATTATTCCTCATTGTTAGAATCATGAAATCAAAAGGATATTCCAAAGAATATAAGGATACATATATATCTTCTAACACACCATCAGGTTTAACTACAGATCTATCTACTAATTCTAAAAATGTTGGTGTGTATTGAAGATTAGGAAGCTTCAATTTATCCATAGTTTGTTTGCTCATTATTCTCCTAGATCAATTAGTTTTTTTAGTATTTTAGTTCCATTGATGTGTGTTTTTACAATGGGGCTTCCTGGATCTAAATATTTCTAAATTATTGGTTTCCCCATCATGATATTTGCAATTTTCCTGACTAGTTAAATAAAATTATTTTTTATTTCTTTTCTTTTTCTTCCTAGTCCTTTAGTACTCAATTCTTTAATTATTTTTGCAAAAATAGGTACTTATTTTATTTCTTGTAATAATGGAATTTTTATACAAACATTTTTTAATTCATCTAACATATCATAATTAGGCAATATGATTTGTTTTTATACTCCTTTATGAATTTTCAACCTTTCAGGAAAAGGTGGTCTCGAGGTAGATACTGAAGGTTTTTCTATAATAGGAGTATTATTAGAATGTGTGGGAGTTTTTTTGCTTCGATATTTTCTTTCTAAGGAAGGGAAATATCTTCTTCAAAGACATTATCCTCTTTTTAAGAATTCTTTAATATTTCTTGAATAACAACAGATGGTTTCTTCTTTTATAATACTCTACCTGCCCTTAATTGAACAATATCATATCTAATGGAGTTATCATATAAGTTTTAGGATTTTGTCCTTATAAGTTGTAAATAGGTTGTGAAGTTTTGTTGTTTGGGTTGGGGAGTGGTTGAATGGATAATTGATTTGGTCTTTGTGAAAATGGCAAAGAAGCTTGTGGATTTTCATTTTCAGCTTTGGGTAACTAGTTAGTTTGAGGGAAGTAGTGTGCTGGAAAATTTGGATAAGGTGGTAGATATCGTTGATATTTAGAATATCTCCCATAAGGATTTTCCACCCATGAATTCCAATATTGTGGTGGTTGAGCCCAAGGCTACCATGGCCTAGGTGGATTCCAATTATTTTGTCAAGATTGTGCAAATTGTTGAGTATTGAAATGTAGAGATTGATTTGTTTCAGGATTTTGCCATGGTCTTTTGGAAATAAAGGAAAGAGGGTCTACTTGATTTGGAATTCCTTCTTCACTAAACACAGCCTTAAGGCTTGGTATAGAGATACATTCTTTTGTATCATCACTGTCCCCACATATAACACATGTTTCTATGCTTTTTAGATCTAAAGGACATTCTCTCAGAGCATGTTTCTTTCTACACCTAGGACAAATGATGGATAATGCAGCATTTTTGGATTTATGCTTGTTTTATATTTTGAGGGTGACTGCAAGTAGGAACATCTAATTATGTAATGCTAACTAAGATATGATAATAAGACACTTAGGTTAGTTAGAAAGATATCGCAGTTCACATCCCTAGCATCACGAAAGGACTTCTGGCCCTAGTTAGGGCTACGCAGAAGACGATTGTACCCTTTTGCAAAGCTACTGAAGGGAGGAACAGAGGGTTAAGCAACCTGCGCCAAGGAAATTATAGCTAGAATAAAATGAAATCACATCCATCTCAAGGGTGCAAAAACATGGCTCCATCATTCCCCCATACTATTTCGAGTGAGACTTCAGTCCGCACTCTGTTGGTTGATGTTGAAAGGGCCTGTAGTGTAGGGATTTGTTTGGCTAACTAACACTGAACCTGGTTCAGGCCCCTAGAAGCCAACAAATGGTTCCATTTCTGAGATTAGAATCTGCATAGAGATGTGTGATGTTGTATCACTACAATCCAACTAAGAAATAAATTGAAGGTTGGTGGGACAGAAGGATTCACGAGTTCAGGGCACAAGAAAAAAGAAACCCAGGATTGTCAAAAGAACAATGGTTGGACCAATACCTATATATGGAAAAGAAACCCAGGACTGTCAAAAGAACAATGGTTGGACCAATACCTATATATGGAGATCCACAAAATATTTTTCACCTCTTTCCCTACTGATGTATACGAGTGGATCGTGAAGCTAGTAGATAGCCAAGGGAGGTGGAAAATTGACGGTCCTATTGTGTGGACCTTAGAGTTAGTGTGAAGGTTTTAAGCATCAGGGGATAAGATCACGTGCACTATCGATCATTGGCTCGATTGAATCATGGGAGGATTTGTTACTGAATTCGTGTTCGACAGCTCAGTCATCTATAGCGAGGCGGAGAGATGATTTTTGAAAGGACCACGAGGTAAGTAAGTAAAATATTTGAATACTTGGATTAAAATGTTGTTGTGTGAAAAACGGTTTATGTAGCTACCTTGATGTTTGGGACTACACTAAGAAGAAAATGTTATAGAAACAAAGAAAATAAGGGTCTGAAGTATAGCCCATTGATTTCACCTCCACGAGGGGATGAAGAACTGATAGTGAAGGTCTCTCTGCGAAGTGCTATTCATTTGATAAGACAAGGGTTTCCACGAATACCACCTCTTCCCACACCACCTCCGTCTTCACCGCCATCAACTCCAACTTCGCCAGTACCACCTCCATCACCAAAGTGATTCATTATGGAAAACACAATGAAATTGCCTTTGTTCAAAAGTTTGGGAAATGAGGATCCAGGACAATTCTGTTTCATTGTAAGGGTTGTATGGGAAGCTCAAGGTGTTACAGATGACCATATAAAGAAAGCGACATTGATTAGTGCTCTAGAGGGTCGCGCACTGACTTGATATATTAAGTACTCCAATGATAACCCAAATGCAAGAGTAGCAGACATCTAAGTAGTACTAAATAGAGAATTTAGCATGCTTAAGTCCGAGTTGCAGTCGATTGTGGGATTGAAAGAAATCATGATGTGACTAGGTGAGTCACAGTGGGAATTGGATCAAATATTGAAGTGTCAAATCCATGAAGCCAATATGAATTTTATAGATGGACAACATCACAAGTGGTTTTTGGCTTTGCTACTACCCCACTTAAGGAGTGCATTGTCCCAATAGAAGCTAACAACTTAGGCAGAGGCCTCGGAGATTTCCATGAGACTACATGAGACTCTGATGCAAGATACTAATCTAGGAGTTCGTCAGATCCATGCGTAGTTATAGAATTTGTGCCTTGAGATGCAAAGTATGAAGCAGGATAGGATGGTTCGACCAGAGGTGCACAAGGAGGTATGGTGCTTGAAATGTAACAGTCAAGATCATGATAAAGACCACTATATGGTCTTTACAAATTACCTTGTAGGAGGAGGATCGGTGCCTTTAAGGCTAGAAGCTTAGGTAGGACCTAGCGTAGTGCTTGCTTTATGGTGTGCTATCTATTAGGTAGTCGGAAAACATGCCACAGATAACTGCCACTTGCTACAGAAGTATGTGAAAATACCGCAATAGATGTTCTGCAACTTTTGTAGATCGGTATGACATGATGAGCATACCTACAGGAGCTATGAATTGATGATGGATAGAACTCCCACCTATAGGGTTCAGGCAAAAATGCGGCCCCTTGACCAAAATGAAGGGATGTCACTGACAGGATTTCAGGGGTGTTGACGAGGCCGAGGTGGAGGAGGACATAGTAGAGGTCATGGACAATCTATTTGATACAATTTCAAAGGGCTTGGACACTATGCCTACGATTGCACTAATCCAATGTGCTCGTTGTGCAAGTATTGCACACCTTTTGACCATGAAACAAAATATTATCCTACTTTGATAGCTAGGATACATGACAAAGGGGCGCTACCGCCTCCCCCAACTCAGAACCTATACATGATAAGTTCTGAGTCATGCGAGGAAGACCCGAATGTAAATATAGTGCTCCAGATTGGAATTGCGATGGGCGATGACAAGGGGAAATAGCCGGAAGATAGTACATGGCTTTGTAAGGCCCCGATGAAAGAGGTCAAGTTTGATTTGGAGTGTGCTCGTGAAGCATTCATGGAAGCTAAGAAGAGCTTCATTGAGGCCTACACTTTAGGAAGAAAGGATAAGCTTGTGCCAGAGATGGACGCCTCTATGCTAACAACTTTCCTAGAAACCTCTATGAAATTACTACGTGACAATAAGGTTGTGAAAGGGTTATAGGAACTTATCAATAGATGTGCTGGGACCAGACCAAGTGAACTACATGTAGTCCGCAATATCGGAAAGCATAAGAGAAGGATAGGGCATGAAATGAGACTCACTGCGCAGATTGGAGAATACAAAATGGATCGAGTCATTATGGATTTGGGATCAAATGTGAACATTTTACCAAAGCAAACATGGGAGCGTATGGGGAGACCTATGTTGCAATGGTTTCCAATTCAGCTAAGGATAGTGAATCAGTAGAAAATAATACCCATGGGGCAGCTACAAGAAATGACCATGGATATTGAGGGAGTGAGTGCGCTGGCAGATTTTGAAGTAATAGAGATTGTTGATGACAGCAATCCTTACCCTGAAATCTTGGGAATTGCAAGGATACTGATATGAATGGGGTAATCAATTTAAAGAAGCGAAAGGTGATCTTTGAGAGGAAATCACTGCATGTAATAATACCCCTAGATCTTGCTGAAGGATCGTGCTACACAGAATGAGTCCGCAATTATGAGAGTGATGATGATCGAGACCGGATATATAAGGTAACGATGTAAGAACAAGACTGGTTGAATCCCACTGTGGATGGATGGATCACATGGGATCGCGAGATTTATTGCACTTCAGACTCCGATGAAGAAATAGAACGTTGGCAGAATTAGTTACATGAGGTAACTAAGTTGAATTACAACATGATCACCGAGCCGCTGCGAGGTGTATCATCAGAGGTAAGAAATATGCCTATTTATGATGGTCTGAATGAGGAAAATATATTTTTGGATGCATTTGAAAGGGTGATGCCAGAAAAGCAACGCTTCGAGGCCTTGGACTAGGCACTACGTGCTACCCCCTCAAGATGGTGTGGTATGCACAAGGGAAGTTTAGATGATTGGCCCAAATGTAGGAAAATGATGCAGACATGATTTAGGAAGCCTAAGATGTGACTGATAGGAAAGTACGATGGGAAAAATGATCTATGCATGCATTTGGCCAAATGGACACACGCTTACATAGAAAAGACACAACTTGAGTGGGTTCACCTATACTGTCATACCCTGGATGTTATCCCAATAAATTGGTATATAGAAATAGAGCTCTGCCATGGGACATGTTAATGGGATATCCTGCGCAAGGGATTCATGATGACATTTAGTTTTGAGGACCAGTTTGATGGTATTGATGAACTGCTATAAGAGGTGAAAGAAACTACATTTAGGATACCACAGGATCCTTTAGACTTCACGCAGTCCGAATGGGCTACTTAGTTGAGTCACGCATTGTAATGTTATAGTGTAACTACTAAAGAAGAGGACGAGGATCCGTAGAAGATTAACATTCTAGAGATAGAAGGCCACCGTGAGGTTTAGGGACCACAGATTGAGAACCCTGATATAACCATGCCAGTGAAAACTAGACAGACGAGCATTGGTATGGAGGCAAAACCCAAGTTTGCGAAGATTGGAGACTACTGGGATGATGCGGCAGTGGATAAAGTCATTGAATTACTCCGCTAATATCATGACTTATTCCCTACCAAGTTTATGGATTTGAAAGGAATAATCGAAGATTTGGGAGTTATGAAGATCATGCTAAAGCCTGACATGAAGCCAGTTAAGCGCCTAAATCAGAATTACAAAGAGAACGCCCACTTAGAGCTAGACAAAATGCTAGCAATAGACATCATTGAGTTTGTGGAAGAATCTGATTGGGTAAGCCCTATTGTGGTGTAAAAGAAGAAGTAGAAGGATGAAACAAGGATATGCGTGGATCTTAGAAAAATGAATGATGCTTGTGTGCACGATCCTTTCCCAATTGCATTCACGGATGAAGTGTTGGATAACGTAGGTGGCCAAGAAGCATATTCCTTCACTGATGGGTTCTTTGTGTACCACCAAATGAAAATCATGCCAGAGGATAGGAGAAAGACAACCTTCATGACTGAGTGGGGTTGTTTTAAATAACACTGTAATGTCGTTTGGGTTGAAGAATGCGTCGGATATGCTTTCATGCATGGTTGTCATGACATGCAAGGAATTCATTCATAAGTTCTTGGAGGTCTATTTTGATGATTGGACTATATTTAGACAGGTTAAGTTCCATTTAGCGAGCTTTCACTTGATGTTGGATACCTGTCGAAGATACCAAATTGTGCTCAACCTCAAGAAGTGTTTGTTTTGTGTTCCTTTTGGGAACCTCTTGGGGCATGTGGTTCGTAGACAAGGGTTGATGGTAGACACCGTGAAGATCATGGTAATTCTAAACTTGGAAGTGTTGTGGAGTGTGAACAGTTGCGCACTACCTTTGGACATATGAGATATTATAGAAATTTTATCAAAGGCTATGCCCAGATCACTGCACCAACGGAAAAATTGTTGAAAAAGGATGTCTCTTTCTGCTAGAATGATGACTATAAGAAAATCCTAGATATATTGAAAGAAAAGTTTGTTATCGCGTCAATTCATGTCTTCCCAGACTAGAAGAAAGAATTTCATGTACATGTTGATGTGTCATGTATAGGGCTAGGGGCAGTACTAATAAAAGATGGCGAAGAAGGCTTCGACCACCTTATCGCATTCACAAGCCACAAATTATCCAAAGTAAAGAACAACTTTCACACCACTAAACATGAGGGGCTACCTATGGTCTACGCACTCCAGAAGTGTTGACACTACTTACTAGGAGGCCACTTTAAGATGTATACGGATCACTTCATGCTAAAGTACTTGGTTAATAAGCCTATGTTGGGGGGCACTTCTATAGATGGCCCTTATTGTTCCAAGAAGTCGATTTTGAGGTTTTCGTAAAGCCTAGATGATTGAACGCGGGACTTGAACACTTGTCGCGCATTGAGACAAGGGAGGAACCCACTAATTTTGAGGAAGGATTATGTGGCACGCAGATCTTTGTTGTGCACATCACGGATGGATATTTTGAGGATATAATACACTTCCTAACAATTGGAACTGCGCTAGAAGGATACTCTATCGAGCAAAAGAAGGAATTAGTGGTGCATGAGACATATTTCTCTATCATTGCTGGGCATATATACAAGATGGGGATTGGTGAGATACTGCAAAGGTATGTACCTAAGTTTTAACGAAGCAACATCCTCATAGATGCTCATGTGGGCACCACAAGAGGACATTGTGCAGGGAAAGAAACCACACATAAGATTCTACGTGTAGGGTTGTGGTGGCCAACCCTTCATCAGGATTCAAAAGCTTATTGCAAGGCATGTGATGTATGTCAAATGACAGCTAGGCCGTCATGGAGGGATAAAATGCCTTTGAATTCACAAATGATGTTGCAACCTTTTGAAAGGTGGGCAACATATTTTTTAGGACCTATGCGAGGTACATTATCCCTATGACGAAGTACTTGACTCATTGGGCATAAGTGCAGCTGGTAAAGGATTGCATGCGTGCAAATGCTGCGAAATTTCTATTTGAGCATGTACTGACACTATTTGGATGTCCAAATATCTTGATGAGCGATCAAGGGACACACTTCCTAAATGAGATGATTAGTGCACTAATAGAGGAATTTTAGATGTATCACCAGAAGGGCACACCTTATCACCCAAAGGCTAACAACACAGTGGAGGCGTTCAAAAAAGTACTAGAGACTGTGCTGACCAAGGTATGCAATGCTGAACGAAGTGACTAGGAGCTACATGTACCTGCAATATTGTGGGCTTATCGAATGACATATAAGAAGTTAACAGGACAAACACCCTTTAGGCTGGTATACGGGGTTCAGGTGGTGATGCCCATGGAATACATCATGCCTAGTCTGTGCATATTAGCGCTCATAGGTATGATTGATCACAGAGCCCTAGAAGGGAGGCTCACACAATTGGATGAGCTCGAAGAAGAGATATTTTTCGCTGGATTTCACCAGCAGGTCCAAAAGCGGTGCGAAAAGGCATGGCACGACCGACATATTAAGTTGTGCACCTTTAAGGTGAATGACTTGGTGTTATTGTATGATAGTAAGTTTGACAAATTTCCAAGGAAATTCAGAATGCATTAGTTAGGTCCCTATGTTAGTAAAGAGATTATTGATGGTGGCACGGTCTAGTTGGTTAAGTTGAATGGAGATCCCTTCCTAGGAAAGGTGAATGGAAATCAATTGAAGCCATACATAGGTGGCCCTCCATCTGACTAGCTGATAGAAGCATAGTCTTAGTGTTCTAGGCAGCTGAAAGGTGGTGTGGGACTATAAACTACACTATGAAAACCGAGGAGTTGCATGATTTTAGGACTGTGCTAAGCAGTGAAGTGTTATAGGGTCTGCGATAGCTCGAAGACAATTGTGCTAGCATGCAAATCCATTGGAAAGTGACTGTTAAAGTCACTATTCACAATTTGATGGTTGGTTTGAGGCAAAATGGAGTGGGTGGTAGGCATTTAATGCTAACTTTATAGACTAGATTCTTGTAAATCTACCACCAATCTAGCATTAATGGGCCAAATGTGGGGAGAACGATCGAATCTGAATTCAAAAGGCGCTATAAATTACAAGTGGATGTGCAGTGGAAAAGACTTGGCAATTTTAGAACTGAGTTGTTGCACACTCGAGTATACATGAACTGAGACCTATTCGAGACTCTGAAAGTGAATTCATTGTTTGAGAACCTACCAAGACACTACAAGAATTGTGTAATAGTGCTATGTCAACACCCATAGAAGCCATGGACATAGGAGTAGTGACATCCAAGGAAGCTGCACAGGAAATTGTGGTAGTAGAAGCCCCAAAGAGCACCAGAATAGCAGTTGAGGTCCCTAAATAACCCAGAACACTGAGACCTAAGAAGGATAAGCAAGTTATGATACCGGTGCACGTCTCACCAAGAAACCCACAGAGGACCAAGCTCACCTTACAGGAAAAGGGGAAGGCCATTAATCTGGAGGCCGATGGGGAGGAATGTAAAGAAATCCTGGTGGATGAGGAGGATGAGGAAATGGAAGTTGAAACCTAGGGTGTAGACCCTATTACCCATTTACCCGAATATGTTCCTCAGCGCAAGGGTAAATCCAAGATTCCGAAGGACATAGACGAGAGAAAGATCTCTCTGCAAACCTCGTTCCTCCCAAATGATATTATTTTTGAGGGATCACACTTAGGGTGAGTTCCTATACTAAAGTTTGAAGATTAGGACCTCGCAGATCATGAGAAATTCCTGCATTCAGTGACTGAGCAGATAATATGTTGGTGGATTGACACAACAACTAGAATGATTGGATTGGAGCCATGCAAATGGCTCAAGAGTGTAGAAAAAGTCAGGATGCTAAACCTGCTCTGGGTACCGCATTACCACCGTGCTCCAGTGACCATCTTCATCATCAGGCAACTGCTCTGGTTCGTGCATGATGAGTGGTTATGGCTGGAGGAGACATTCCCATCACAGACTACTTGATTCATTGAATTACATGGATGGCTTACTTAGGGGAGGCTCCAGCCATATTTCAAAAGGAAAAGGTGGCGAGTTGGCCCTCTCTGAAGCGATGAAGATGAAGTAAAAGTTGGAGAAGAAGAATCGAGGATATTCCATCTCTATCATTAATAACCGGACATTCAAGGTCATGACACAAATACTAGCAAGGAAAGTAATGCAGAAGTATCATGCATATGAGGTGCCCACACCTATGATTTCACTAGTGGCCCAATGCGCTGAAGGAGTCAAGTTCAACTAGGTGAGTTATCAATGTGATGAGTTCCTTACAAACTGTTGTGAGGCATAGGTGCAGGGAAAAACGTTTCACTACACATGGCTCCTATTATTGATCATACTGGTGGCATTGGAGATGCCCAAAGATAGCTAATTCCCTTCAGTCATGCGAGACCTTCCACAAGAAACAAAGTACACTTCACTGTCGGTGACCAAGGAAGTGCAACAGATAAAATAAAGAGAAAACTTTTGGGTCTTAATGGAGATGAGCATCAGGATGGCGATTAATTGCAAGCCATAGTTATCGCCCACGGTATATGCCATTTTGAAGAGCTTTGCAGAGTTCAAAGCAGATTTCCACTATGTTTTTATCAGGGTACGAAAGGACCCCACGAAGACATGGCATAACCGACCATACCTCACGATTGATGATGTAATTTTCATAGTCCTTGATTCTTGGCCGTTGGAATGGCGTGTTCTAGCAAACTCTACAGTCGAAATGGATAAGTTTGTTGCACATCACAAGAAGGAAGAGACAAAGCTTTAAATGGTGCAGCTGGCGAAGAAGCACAAAAAGGGTAAGTAGTGGCTAAGGCCTAGGAAGTGTCAGACGCCGTGAAATTGGCAGAATAGTAGAAAGTAGGAGGAGAAGAGCGCAAAGGACAAAAGTGACCTTCACTAGGGACAGAGGAAAAAGAGAGACAGAACGAGGTGGCGCAGATCCACAAATGAAATCCACCAAACTCGAGCGGCCACAACTGTGGGAGAAGGTAGTTCCACAAAAGAAAAAAAAGGCATCAAAGACATCCTTTGACCCAATCACCCTCACTAAGTGGGATTTGCATGATATCAAAGAAATGGTGGGGGATGTCACTGCAGAGGCCCTCCAAAAGTTTTAAGAGTAGTAACAGTTGGTATTGGGGGCTCTTTGGATAGAGTTGGAAGAGTTTCATCTATGCACTCCACAGGCTGGCATAGTGTCCACCAGCCTCGCGATTGGCACTTCAACTGCCGAGGAGATGTTGCACACAAGAGTGACCAACATGATAGTGCTACCAAATCGGGTACTCACTACAAAGAAGGAGGCTGACATGCCCACAATTAGTAGTTTGAAAGGGGTAGGATTAAACATCGATGTGCTCCATTAGGAGATGCTCTACCTCTTACAAGATGGAGCCACCATGGAACTCAAGGCCCGAGAGACTTGCGCTCTATAGGTAATGAGCAAGTAGCACATCAAGATTGAGCAGTTGGGCCTACAACGTAATGAGGCAGTGGACCACTCCAAGTAGATTATGTAAGTAGTAGAGGAAGCCTATTGGATAGTCGCAAAGTTGGAGATTCAGGTAGAAGAGTAGATGGAGGCGCACGTCCGCATGTTAGCTACAAGGGTGCACGATGGTCGAGTAGAGATGGCCAGGGTTTAGCTAGACCTAAACCTATAGATTGTTAAATTACAGTTGAAGGCCCAGCCTTCAAATCCACTATAAGTCAAGGAAAAGTATACCACCACTATTACAACAATAATAGTGGCAGTTGACAGTGTAGTGGAAGACTGCATGTAGCTATTTGAATAGTTGTTGGAGGTCCTAACCACCCTATAGGAGGACCTGAATGTAGTGTTCCTAGAGACAGAGGCATGTGTGCTACTAAAAAGAATATTATGAGGTAGAAGGGACCATACAGACAATTTCCGTTACATAGAGGCTCACACGAATGCAGGAGGCAAAGGCGCTGAAGGAATAGGTGGATGCCGCTCGTCATAAAGAAGTATTAAAGGTGTGCCTACAGCCATGGATAGACGAGGCTTAAGAAATCACAGCCTCCATTGAAGCAAATCTCGTGAAACTACATGCAACTCAGTAGAAGATTCAGAGTAGTAGTGCAACAGCAGTCACCAAACAATGAGTGGAAGAAGTCTAGTAGGTGACCACTTAGTGCGTTGTCGACATTGCGGTGATCCAAACAGAGCTGTGAGGTCTTCACGTTAAGATATTCGCACCTACAAAGTGACTCAAGGGCGACTCACGATGTTTGTGTTGGGGTCCTATTTGGCGCAGGATCCCCAAGGGCAGTTCTGAGGCTAAAAACACATATTTTGGTCCAATTTTCTAATCCAAATGTAAAGACTTTTCATTTTGTGGTCACGAAGTGCGTAGTTGTTAAAAGAGTCATAGGGGGTTCAGCCCTTCGAAAATTTAATGTTTTTTGTAGAAGAACTACCCATGGTTCACGAACCATGGGATTGTATAAATAGAACCAAGCTCTAAGTAGTTAGAGGCATTATGGAATAGGGAATCAAGCAAGATATGATGTATGAAAGATATATCTCAGTAGAAGTCTATGTTTATGGTTGTGGCATAAGTAGAGGCTCTATAGCTGAGTGCGCAGAGGCCTAGAAGTCTCGTGCTGAGTGCGCGAACCCCTGCAGCTCATGTGTAGGGTGGTTCGAGCCTGTAATTGTTCTGAATTATCAATAAAGAGAAGTATTCTACAATTTCTGTATCCTTATTTCCTATTTATGCATCTGTTATATTTTGTATAAATTTCACTTATAATGCTTATATGATGCGTGGATGAGTGACGCAAGTAGGAACATCTTTTTATGTGAAGTTAACTACGAATTGATAATAAAACACTTAGCCTAGTTAGGAAGATATCACAGTTCGCTTCCCTAGCAACCCGAATGGACTTCAATCCCTGGTTAGGGTTGCGCAGAAGACGATTGTACCCTTTCACGAAGGTACTCAAGGGAGGAACAAAAGGTTAAGCAACCTATGTAAAGGAAGGTATAGCTGGAATAGAACGACATCACATCCATCTCAAGGGCGTGGAAACTTGATTCTAGCATCCCCCCATACTAGTTTGGCTGAGACTTCAGTCCGTGCTCCACGGGTTGATGCTGAAAGGGCCAGTAGTGTAGGGATTGGTTTGGCTAACTAACATTGAACCTGGGTTAGGCCCCCGCAAGACCACATTGTGGAATGTGATGCCTCAGGAAACAAAATTGGGGTTGTTTGAATGCAAGAAGAAATACCCATTGCTTTCAAAATTTGTCTAATCAAAGGAAAGTATTTACACAAAGCTATTTATGAGAACGGAATGTTGGCAATAGTACATGCACTTAAGAAATGGAGACCCTACCTAATGGGAAGACACTTCAAGGTAAAAACGGATCATGATAGTCTTAAATACTCTTTACAACAAAGATTATCTTCAAAAGAGTAGCAAAAATGCGTCACAAAGATGTTAGGTTACGACTTTGAAATCATATACAAAAAAGGGAAGAAAAATGTTGTTGAAGATGCACTCTCAAGAAAGGATGACGATGTGGAAGCATTTCTTTGTGCCGTTTCTATTATCCAACTAGATTGGATAAATGAAGAAAGGGATGAATGGAAGAATGATGGAGTGTGGGCACTTATTCAAAAGTTACAACAAGATTCCATTACATCTCACACATTTAGCTGGAAAAATGATTCGTCATGGTAAAAATATCACTTATACCTATGTAAGAATTCTCAACTCAAACAAAGGATTCTTAAGGAATTGCACACCTGTCCCTTAGGATGGCACTTAGGATTTTTAAAAACTTACCACATGGTTAAGGAGGATTTTTTTTGGGATGGCCTTAAATCATATATTCAAAATTTTGTGGTGGAACCATTGGTTTTCCAAAAAAATAAAGGAAATAATTAACACCCTAGGCCTATTACAACATTTATCCATTCTAGGCCAACATTAGTAGGAGGTTTCAATGGATTTTATCATAGGATTACCCAAGTCCGAAGGAAAGAGTGTCATCATTGTGGTAGTTAACATAATTACCAGGTATGCACATTTTTGTGCATTATCCCGTCCATTTACAACAAATATAGTTTCTAGTACATTTATGGAAACACTTCAAAAGCTACATGGAAACCAAAATATTATTGTAAGTGACAGAGATCCCATTTTCACTAGAAATCTTTTGACATAATTATTTTATGGTCTTATACTCAGTTAGCTCATAGCTCAACTTATCATCCTCAATCTGATGGGCAAAATGAGATAGTAAAAAAAAGTTTGGAAGGATATCTTCTTTCCTTTATATCTCATAAACAAGAACAATGGGTGAAATGGTTACCTCTGCACGAATGGTGGTATAACACTTCCTTCCATACTACAGCAAAAAAGACCCCATTTATGGCACTTTATGGATATCATCCACTTTCCATCACATCATATTTAAAAGAAAATTCTAAGGTTCAAGAAGTGGAATATCACATAGAGCATCAAAAATAGGTTCTCTAACTCTTCAAGGATAACCTCACTTTGGTACAGAATAGAATGAAACAACATGCATATCAACATCACAATGAAAGAAGTTTTGATGTAGGTGACTGGCTATTCCTATAGCTACAACCATATAAATGAATGTCCCTAAAGAAATCTAAGAAGGATGATAAATTATCACCAAAGTATCATGGTTTGTACAAGGTTTTGAAAAATATTAGTACTATGGCATACAAATTAGAGCTTCTTGCAACTTCCAAAATGCACCCAGTTTTCTAGGTTTCATGTTCAAAGAAGGTTTCATGTGACAAACTCCTAGTTCAAACAATATTGTCATAACATGACGAGGAAGGAAAAATCATATTGGAACCTGAAGCAGTCATAGAAACAAGAATTCAACAACTATGAAATGGATTAATTTCGGAGTTTCTCATCAAGTGGAAGAACTTACCCACTGAAGATACCACATGGGAGGGTGATAATTTTATACAAAGGCATCCAAAACTACTCAAGCGTTGAGGAAAACACTTTTTTGAGGGAGAGGGGCATGTTAGGTCCCTATAAATACTAGTTATTCCCCCATTACTATTGTCATTGTAGCCCTTATTGTTATTGTTGTGCCCCTATTGTCCCCATATTCTTATTATTGTGCTCCATAGAAGCCCATTCTAGCTATTGTTGTGCCCTTATATTACTATTGTTATGTCAACTTTGATTATATTGTGACCTGTTAGACTCCTATATATGGAAAGGAGGTTCTTCCATTTGTATCATCCAAGAATTATTTATTTGTGTAACGTAAAGGAGGTTTTCCCCTCGAGGAGGCTGATTTTGAAGGCACTGGTCTATCTTCTCTTCTATTTTGTGAGCTAGTTTCATAAGGGTAGTTAAAAACTTTTAACCACTAGTACGAATGTATAACTCTCGCTGGGGATATAGGTATTTTCTTCATATTTTTTTTGTTTTCATTCTTAATTGATTAATTCTATCATGTGGTGTCTTTCACCTGTCTATTCAAGAACTTAGGTATGCAAACATTTGTGAGAAGTTCTCTGTATTTATAGTGTCATATGACCAATGCCAATATCATATAATGTGAAATTGATTTTATAGGATCTAAAACTATTATTCAAGAAATTGTTTCCTTTTTATTTTCAACTTTAAATAAATTTCGTTATTTTGAAGAAAAAAATCAATATATGCATGGATGAAATTAGGGTCAGAAAAGGCTAAGGGTAAGTGTTTTATCTTGCTTCTATATTGTATCTAGATTTAATGTGTCCTATGAGAATTTGATTAGTGTGTACTTTATACTGCTTTAGGACTGCAAATTTCAATGCTTTGGGTGGTTAGCCTTGTATGGATCATACCCAACCAGTTATTGTAGTTCCTACTGCAGGTGGAAAGGACAAAAACACTAAAGAGAACACAAAAGTTTGTCCCTAAAGTCTACAACAAAGTGAGTATGAACTAGAGATGATTATTTTTTGATATTATTGAATACAAATGTGCCTCTCAAAATCATAATGAGTATACCTTGCTCATGTATGTTATAGGTGAGATTACCTTAGAGAATATGATATGTATCTAGGTGTTGGAATAATTGGAGCCTTGTAGATGGCATGTGTACACCACTAGCAACATGAGTATGCATCTTACGTTGCAAACTATAAACTTACAAGCTTAACTTTATCAGTTTATAACATTTATAATCATCTACTAAGATTTGAAAAATAAGACTTAAAATTTATCAATTTGAAAAAGCTTATAAGTTGTTAGTCTTCCTTACATGGGCTACATGCTAGATGTCACCATGCACTACTAGAAGGCTGAAAGGATAAGCTTTTCATTCACACTTTTATCTATACCAGCTTTTTTCCTTTCCATTTTATTTTCTTTGCAGCTTGATTTATGTTAACTTTTAAGTGTTCTACTTAACATATATACAAACTCAATTTAGCATGCCCCTTATGAGAAGTTGTTTTTTGTAAACTAATCATTCAATGATATGGAATTTGGAACTGACAATATGTTGCCCTATATTTCTTGTAAAACATAGTTAGGCATCAATCATAAGATATTAGTTTCTTCCTGGAAAAAATGTATTTACTATCATTACATCAATGAGTGAGGAAATTGTTTTTCAGGAGGGTATCACTTAAGGTTATTTTGATGTTTGTGCATTGGGGCTTCCACATAAGTCAGAGTATAATAATTAGTTGGAGAAATTAATTATAGGATATACATGATTTATAGGTTATTTTAATGTCATATGCCATGGATTTATCTCACATGTCTGACTAGGGAAAGTAGAAATGTGCATTCCATTATGGGAAGCTATGAGTAGTGTATGGTCGCATAGGACTATAGGTTTTATAGTTTCTCTAACATTGTGCCAAGATATTGCATACCATTTTAGTAATTATCATTAGGAAAATCAAAACTAAATAAATAATAATATGATTCTTTAATAGCTATTAGTAGAAGGATAAGTATGTGACTATTTGATGAAGATATATGAAGACAATATAACTATATGTGAACCTATTGTAATAGTGATTGGATATGTATCGATAAAAATTCCATTGACTCTTTGGGTTCTCTCATCTCTGGTGTATAAGAAATCCCCTCTGAGGATGGATAATTGTAATCACTAGGCCATGCACATACCTTCTCTTGTAATGAGCATATCAATTCATTATGATTATCTTTTCTCTGGTAGATCCTAGATGCCAAGAGTCAGGACCATGTATTCATTACAAGCTCCTACTCTGATTGATTTATAATATTATTCATCCATGATCCTTTTGCAAAAGAAGCCAAGTAGAGTAGCATATTTTGTCACATAAATGCTTTTTAAAAGATAAAAGAAAGAAATTTATTTAATTATACAAAAAATCCAGACAAAAATTTTGGCTAACTGCAACCCAAAAATACCAAAATTATAGGCATAACCTCTTCGCTAAAACCAAAACTTCTCTAATGGAATACACCCTTTGGGTCAAGGCTATGGTGTTATTCCAATAGTTTAAGGAGTTTTGCCTCCTCTCGATTCTAGCATTTTTTTCACTCCCTTAACACTGTAAATCAACGCACTCATTTATTCTTGTCTCATCAAGCTTTTCCATAAACCTATCCAATTGTATGTTTTGTTCCTCAACCTATTTTTTTTTTTAATCACATTTTCTCTCAGATGTTGTTGTTGTTTTCCATGCCCCACACATCATCTCCAAGTTTTATTATACTCCAGAGATTGATCATAGTCCCATTAAATTCTGAAAAACTTCTCGCCTAATTCCCAAGGGAAATTTTCAAGCTTCATATTGGACATCTCTCACAAAGTAAAAGTATTATTCCCGGTTCTCAAAAGACTTAGGTCATCTTGGTCCCAACCTCCTCTTTAAATTCCCCCTACTGCATGCTTTCCTGATCTCATGTTTTCTTCAAGTTTAGTCTTTGCATCCTTTTCTTCTTTTGTTTTTGGGGCATCATACATTTCCTTCGCTATTTCTTTGTCTTCATCCTTCTACTTGGATTTTAACAACACTAATATTTTATATTATTTCTATTGTTTTGTAAGAAAAATCATAAATATGATTATGGAATTTATACCCACACTACACATCAATACACATACTAAGTGTGTGTCCTTATTAGCATATATTTTTCTATAGGTGTTCTTATTTGGATATATTTTTCTATAGGTGTCCTTATGAGAATTAGCTTTTTAATTTTCTATAGCTATCCTTGTCTAGTGAATTTTTTTCTTTTCCTCCATGCTAGCTTCCTTTCTATATCTACACATCACATGCACTTGAATAACCTCATCAACATCTTTTGTATCTTGCCCCAAAAATATTCAAATGGAAAAATTTTCATAGCTTATCGTAATTTTGCGCAAAGTTGGGTGGGTTGTTCCCCCTTTTTGGAGGCTCAAGAGGTGAAAACAAATATGCACTAACTATTTAGTTGTTTCAGCAACTAGATGTGTCTGAAGTTATTGTGGTCTTCCACTAAAGGGATCTATGAAAGTGTTATGGTCCTTGTGCATTCACCCATGTTATTCTTAGTTGCTATGTACTGAGTTGTTTTTTTATCTCTATCATCAACTATGAGCATATTTTTTTCTTTCCTTCTACATTATCATATTGTTAGGATCAAAGCCTCCGTACATATGTTGTTGATGGATTTGATGATAAATTTCATGTTCTTTTAAAAAACTCTTGGGAACTGGCTGGTCTTTCCTATTAGATCATTTTTATTAACCATGTTTCAAATTTTGACCCTTTGAGTAAACACAAAAAAGCATAATAACTCTAGAAAAATCCCTCGAATGGCTTCTACATATGCATAGCCTGTGATTTTTTCCAGAAGACTTCTTTCAAGTTTTCTTAAACACCATATATAGGGATTCAAACCATAGTCAAGAACTCTGAAAAAAAGTTGGCATAACATTTTAGATGAATAATCCCAAATAATTAATAGGCTTAGAAATTCCTATCACTTATTACTATATGGAACGGGAAAGTCCTTTACAAAAATGTTGACTTATGCTATATTATTATATTAATATTTTTTGATTTCCCATTTAGGATTTTGAGACAATCAACAAAAGTAGATTCTTCAATATAAGAATTTCAGAAGTGGTAGAATTAATGGTGGAACATATGAATTCCCAGTTTTGAGTTAATAATTCAAAAATTACCAGTATATGTAAAGAAAGAAATCGAGCTAGCATTCAATATGTTCCTTTCCCATCGTTTTGATGTGAGGTCACATCATCATGCCAAATGCATGCACAAGGCCAATGATAGGCATAAGCCTTTAAAATCCACACAACATACTTTTGATCGAGACAACCCCTAATGTTGAGTTTAACCTACTAAAGCCTCTCTAATTAAGGTGTACTGGGATAAAATGACTATGAGTAATATTCGTGTTACACTTCTACTATCTAAACACCTAAGGTTGTTGTCATTGGGTTCTCGTGCTTTCTCATCACAAAAGGCTTTGATTGGGTAAAGAGGTTAGAGAAATGTGTATACAATTATAAAGAATGAATTCTACAATAAGTAACATAATTTACTTCACCTCTCTAAGTTTTGGGAACATCCATCAAAAGTGATAACAAAATGTGCAAGGAAAATCTATAGTAATCATGCATCCAACAGATGAAATAAAAGTAATAAAACTAAACTTCAAGCAAAAGACTGCCACTCCACTAAACAAAGAATGCACTACAACCTCCTCCTGATCTCAAGTCCAAGGTGGTTTAGCATTGTCATTAGGACTATCAAGCTTCCATGATGTCTCCCATCACAACCAACTAAAAAAATATCTTAGTTCAAGTTTTGGAAAAGCAATGCATACAAAATCAAATTCTTAGCTTTTGTTCTCTGCCTGATTTTTTATCTGACATGCCATGTGAGAAACCTCTATGTCATTTTACCTTTTGATGCATGTGAGTTTTGGACTACTAAATAGTGGGATTCATTTTGTGATCTATTGAGGTCGAATTGGTTTTTGGAATCACGTATTATGAATGTCGACATATAATACTATAGTGTAATACATTCATACAAAGTTCACTAATAAACTATACACAGGTGTTGCCAAGGAGCTTTTGAATTAAAACCTTCATCTGAGCCAAACTTTGGATTTATCAAATGCCAAACCTCTTATTTATAATGCAACTAAGATCATGTTGAGGTGGTCAGTGAGCTTCTGTCTAGAGCCAGTTAAAAGGGATTTCCAGAAGTAATAGAAAGAATGCACTGCATTTGGCTACAAGAAGTGGTTACATAGATATTGTGAGAGCTTCACTAGAAGAGGATCCACAAATGGCTCAAAGAACATGTAGAAAGGGCCAAACAACAATGCACATGGCATCCAAAGAATCAAACTTCTTGGATGTGGTGAAATAACTACTTCAAACAATCCCAACTGTACCTATCCGACTCGACATAAATGAAAACACACCATTATATGTAGCTCAAGGAAGAAGTGTGAGGAGTTATTGTCTCATGATATAACCTACTAGAGTTTCCCCTAATTACATGACTTGGTTTAGAGTTGTACATTTTAAGTAGTATTACAAGGGAGTTTATGGTTCTACCAAGAAACATAAAGGTAAGATTTATTTCTACATGATGCCAAAATAAAAATAAAAGAGCACAAAGTTATTCCCTAAAACTAGAGAAGTGCATACTTCTACCCTAAACAATTTTGCAACAAAATCCTTCTTAACATCCACACTAAATGATACCATCCATAAACATTATATTTCCGTGATTATAATTTGAATTTAGAAATAATGTAAATACAACATCTCATTTTATAAAATTTTCTTTAACACTAACCAAAGAAAGGGCCCGAGTAAACAAATAGTGTATGAAACTAAAATAAAATGTGTTATTAGGAAGATTCTATCCAAATTGGGTGCCAAATCAAAATATTTGAAGTTGCATTTATTTGTGATAAGATTAAAGTAAAAACAATGCTTTCAAAGTTCTTCATATGTTTTTCTTTTAACCAATTTATGTCTCACTTGAAATTAATTTGTCATTCGTCTAATATCTTCTTATGGCATGCTTGTGCTTAGCGAAAGTACTTACTGGTGATGTCATTTCTATTATACATATTTTCATATCTTAAACTATCATGAAGATGGGCATTCTTTTAAGGTGATCTTAATTTATGAAAGCTAAATCTCTCTATTCTATTTTTCCAAAGAACGTATGTTTCAAATCTAAACATAAGCTCATTATATTGCATGTTTATTTGACAGGCAAAATATTGATCTTGTACTCTTTGTTTTATAGAACACTTATTTTTAGTAAAACAAAGAATTTCTTTTATTCAAATATGAATTTATTAATATATCAAAGCTTCCATTTTGTATTTTAATTATTTTATTGAGTTCCATTTAAGTGATGTAACATTTGATTCTTCCATGGAATTTCTAGTCCTTATAAAGTGTTAGGCACGTGCAAAATGCAGAGCCCTAGTCAGAAGCTTCCCCTAAATAGTCAATTCAATTTACTAAGTTTTTTGTTGATATTTAAACTGTAGTTATTGTAAAATAAAAGACACTTACAGTTTCTGGAGAATAGACAAATTTTTGAACATTGGATATCTTATTATATTTCATGATGAGATCGAGACATGTATTTTACAAGAAATCAATACAAAAAACAAGATGGTGCAGTCATTGATGTTATGAACTAAACATAATAGATCATGAAATGAACCACTAATCAGTCTGAGTAATCATGGATGGTTTAGCTATCAAAATAATTGATTTCCCTCTCTAACGGATTAAGGACTTGCTTTTGGTCAGTATGCAACTTGGGTTGAACTTGAATTTTGTTTTTGGCCAACAAACAACTCAGGACAAACTTTATCTTTAACATTATGGGTAGGACTTTTACATGTGTTTAGTGGAACTATTAGAGCATCCAAAACGTTTTGAAAAACATGAATTCCTTAACTAGATCATATCCTCTTATTAGCAACGAAAAGAATCATGCTACTGGAAGACTTTGCAACAAAGTTTTCTCAAGAGAATTTAACCAATTTTTACCTACATGGAGACAAAACAATGTAATTACATCAAAGGTTTCTCTCTACAAGATTGGGATGGGCATACACATTCGACTCCTTCAGTGCATATCTGAACCTTTAGGAGCAATTTCTAGTCATTTTCTCTATATATACTTTTGTTATTCCCCCAGATCTATTCGATAGAAGTAGAGGGGGAATGAGGAGTATTTTTGTATTGTGTAGTTACTTTTTCTTTGAGGTTTTTGTATTGACAACCCTTTGCTAGTTGAAGTATTTGTGGGAGGACATAGTTATCATTGGTAGGTAGAGAATTATTTGTTTGTTTCCATGCAATTGCATCTTTGGATACTCGTGCTTGGTCTGCATTTGGAAGTGTTTAAATTCCCCTTGAATATTTTGTTGATGTAACAAATATTAGCCAAACTTTGTGCTTAGAATTTTAACATATGTTTAGTGGTTACATTTTAGGATCATTGTTATTGGTCACTGTATTTTAACATCTATAATTAATTAGTAATGAGAATCACTCCCAATTAGTTTTCTAGACCCCATACCTAGTAAGATTCAAGCATGTAGCTTATTATTTATAATTGCATCGTATGTACTCACTAATTTTTATTTTTGACACGCAAATCAATCTTTTAGAGGAAAAAATTTATGTTGTCACAACAAATTTACATGATTCACAATGTGAAAATATATATTTAGTGTAATTTCATATTTTAGGTTTGATAATTATAGATCATTTATAAACTATAAGTGTCTTCAAAATTTCACTTCTAATTGAGTATTCAACTAAAAATATTGAATATTTGACACACAACTAATTTTCCCTCCACCCACTTTTCATTACTTCCATAACCATTAAGTAGGGACCTGGAAATTTAATGCTATTTTGTTTTTATTAGTTAAATATTTTCTAAGACTTTACAAAGATTTATAATTTATTGAAAGTTGTAGAATTTACAGTTTATAAAATTTCATGGTCTAATTCTTTAAAGGGTTCTAGCTCAATGGAAGAGGACCTGCTTTATAAGCAGGAGGTTGGTAGTTCCACGCCATCATGCCCTGTTATTCATATGGAATGGTGATAATTAGTTTTGGTGATGGAGGATATTTTGACAATCATGAATGAGCTTATGGTGACATTTTTCGACCCTCACTAAAATATGAAATGGGGATAGTCAACGAATGTCACCATATATATCCATCAATATTCATGTTCACTTTTTAGTGCCAGAGATTCTTTTGACCATCACCAATGGGCTTTTGGTGACATTTTGTGACCCTCACCAAAATATGAAATGGTGGTGGTCAACGAATGTTGCCATATATATGAATTTGTATCAACGACCATGAAATCTCCATCACAATAAATCATTGAAGTTCATATGAAATGGTGACGATCACTATAAGCCATTATAATCATTATTCATGACAAATCTTGAATGTCACAACACCTATACTTCTGGGAACATCACCTTTGGTGATGTTCATTTTTTTGTGACAGAGGATAATGTCTGTCACCATTTCTCATATGAAATGATGAAGGTCACTATCCGTTATTATAAATCATTATTGGTGATAGGCCTTGAATGTCACAACAAAACCTATATTTTTCGTGACACCACCTTTGGTGACATTGAGGTTTTGGTGATGAAGGCTCTTTTGGCCCTCACCAATGAGCTTATGGTGACATGTTTACCATTTCCAATGACCTTTTGTCTTGTATTCTTTATTATACTAATGATGTAGGACAAGTCATCATTTGGGAGACAGTGATATTGCATGGTGTTCCGAAGAATAAGGCTAAGCTTGGGTACAAAGTTAGCCTTCAACACAACTTATCATCCATAGATAGATTGCCAAATGGATATGGTTAACAAGATTATGAAGGACATGTACCTTCCATTCGTTGAGTTCGCTTACAACAATGGGTATCAGAAGTCACTGAGAATGAGTTTGTTTGAGGCAATTTATGGGCGGAGTTGTAATAGTCCCATTAATTGGAGTGATACAGTGAACAAGATGTTCATAGGACTAGACATGTTGGAAGAGATGGAATATGAGATGTAGGTTTTCAAGAAGAATATTAAGGCATCAGAAGATAGGAAAAAAAATTATGCAGGTCAAGACACATTTGCTAATGATTTTTAGGTTCAAGAACATGTGTACTTTCACCTCACGCCCAAGAAGAGCTCCTTGAGGATTGGGTCATGTGTGAAGTTACCACCTTGGTATTGTTGGCGTTTTGAGATCCTTGAGAGGATTGAACCGATTGTCTGTAGACCTACACTACTTTTGAAAGTGAAATTCCCTCATCCTTTCCATGTTTCATTGCTTAAAATATATGTAAAGGATGTTGAACCTCAATATATTTTGGAGACAAATATGCTTATGCCTTGGAACCAAGCAATCAAGTAGGTTAAAAGGTAGTGGAAGCACTTTGGGTGCAATGAAGCTACATGGGAGATGGCTGATTAAATGCAGGCTATGTATCCTTCTATATTCACTCGTTGAGCAAATCTCTTTTGGTATATGCCTTGGTGTGTTGTTTTGGTATATGTATATATGTATATGGATTTAAATACCACCATCATTCTATTATGATGTTGTAATAAGAGGTATGGTTGTCTTGTTGTTATATTTTTTTATGTTGGTTTGCTTCTCAACATGTTGATCATTATAAATAATTGATTGAGCTAAGTTATAAAGCTCCATGGGAAGTATGTTTAACTTTTCAGTTGTTGTGTTTGGTTGCAGGTGTAATTTAACATTGAGAATGGTGTTCCCCTAAGGGGTGGGGGGGGGGTTGTAACAACCCCAGGTTAAAATCCAAGTAATAAAGTTAATAAAGGCAAAATAAGAGCAAGGTGATCAGACACTTATTCGAAGATGAATGATGGGTAAAACATCCTAGTGTGGGTGTTCATTTGGTATATTATGGCTAAGGAAATTGGCAAAGGAAATGAAAAAGGCTTTGAAAAGGCAAGAGACATTATTTGGCATTTTATTTATGAAAATAATGGAAATTAGGAGAAAAGGAAGGTGAAAGGTCACAAGTTGAATGTGAGGAGGAAATTGCAAGAAAATAATGGAAAATAAAGAAATTAGAGGCATCAATGATAAAAGGGATTTTGATAATAAATTCAAATTTTTGTCAGTTTAACCTTTTTCCAATTCAGTTTTGGAGCTCTCTCTTACCCGTCCTCTCACACACTTAGAGTATTCTTGGAGAACTCTAGCATTGGAGGGAGGAAGCCATAGGAAGGACATGAAAGAAAAATGAAGCGAAGATCAAACAAGGAAGAGAAGAGTCAAGAGGGTACAATGGGATTACCTGTATGTATCAAATTTCATGTATGATTTCCTTGCTATTTTTAGCATGCATGGTAAATTCATGTGTACTTTTGCTTCTCCTTTTGACATTGGCATGGATTTTTCCAAGCGTGATATTCATTTTCAGCCTTGACTTTCCATTTCTACATAGCCATGATGTGATGGGGCTTCTCTCACATGGTTGAGTTGGATTACTGGATGGTTTCAAAAATTAGTGGGGTGGTCTTAGGAAAAATCACAAGGCCAAGGATTCCCTTAATCGATAATGGTGGGACACATTATAAATCGTAGAGGTGAATACCCTTGTTGGGCCTAGGAATCACTTCACCAGTAATGGTGAGATATGTGGTAAATCCTAGAGGGTGTAGACTAAAAAATTCATCATGGTTTAGGTGGAGAGATCCTAAGGCATCCATGCCTATTTAGATCCAAGTGATCCCTTGATTAGTATATGGTGGGATTGCCGTAAAGCCTATAGTGTATTTTTATTGTTTGCTCATAGGAATCCCTTGGAGTAATACACGGTAGAGCCGAAGGAAGCCCTGATTGGTTTTGTTGTGAGTCCCACATTCGTGCTTTTGATATGGCTTTGGGGTGATTTGGTTGAGCCCAATCTATGGTCAAGTGGTACATGGAAGTCCCTCACTTGGCTGCATTTTTCATATGTTAATAAGATTTGTGTCATCTTTAGTTTTATGAGAACATGTGCTTGTTTATTATGTGATTTTAGTGGTTGCTCTATCATTGTTAATATGTTGGTTATATTTTGGTTATAAACATGGTTTTATGATATATGTTTTCCATGGCTCTTGTCATGATATGATTAATAAATGAATGAATAATGAATGTATGAACTAATATATGATAATTCAACAATTATTCAGAGGGAATCAATCCTTCTTGGTGAATCTCAAATAAGTATGAGACCCCTATGTTCAAAATATGTTGTTATGACCTATAGATTATATGTTTATGATATGTTTGACAAAATTCCTACCATGGTTGGTAGGGGTCAGGTCAAGTCTTCGCTCAAGTGTTTGTATTTGTAGCCTTATTTCATTGTTATTTATCATTTCTAGAATTTTCATAAAGTTTTGGGTAGAGGCCTGAGTCCTAGCCCTGAAAAAGTGGTTAAGAATTCAGGGTCACTAGCATAGAAATGACTGGAAAGGGCCACATTCACCTAGATGCCTTGCTGTGAGAGCGAATGGAGGGTACCATTCTCATTAAAAGCTCATAATGGGAGAGAATAAGGGTCTATTTCAATAAAACATCAACTTGTCTTATGGGGTTGGGCACCTGGAAGGGTTGATTGTCTCCTAAAGGTTCTGTAGCACTTGAGGAGGGTCATACTTGTCTTTTCTTATCGATTCCACTTCCTTAAATGTATATGGGAAGTTGAATCATATCATTTCAACTCTTTTTTTGTTATGCAGCCATCTCGCAAGTATATATATTTGCGAGATGGTTGCATAACAAAAGGAGAGTTGAAATGATATGATTCAACTTCCCATATACATTTAAGGAAGTGGAATCAATAAGAAAAGATAAGTATGACCCTCCTCAAGTGATACAAAACCTTTAGGAGACAATCAACCCTTGCAGGTGCCCAACCCCATAAGACAAGTTGATGTTTTATTGAAATAGACCCTTAGTCGCTCCCATTATGAGCTTTCAATGAGAATGACTTAAAAATTATTATGTTCGAGGGGGAAACCTCTTATACATTACATAAGTGAATAATTATTGGATGAGACAAATGAAAATACCTCCTTCATATATATAGGATTCTAAAGGGTCACAATATAAGAAGAGCATACATAACAATAATAATTTAAGGGCACAACAATAAAACTAATGGGCTTCTATGGGGCACAACAATAAAAATAAGGGGGCTGCACTAATAATAAAAATAAGAGGGATAAATTAGCATTATAGGGACCTCACATTCCCCTCTCCTTCCAAAATGTGTTGTCCTCAATGCTTGAGTAGCTCTAGATGCTTCTGTATAAAATTCTCATCGTCCCATGTGGAACCTTCAGCTAGTAAGTTCTTCCACTTAATGGGATATGCTAAAATTGATTGATTCAGTAGGTGTTGGGTTTTTTTCATGACCGATTTAGGTGCAAATATGATTTTTCCTTCTTGTTAAAGTTTTGGAAACACTGTTTGAGCTAGAATCTTATCATCGATAACCTTCTTCAAGCATGAAACAAGGAAAACTAGGTGTACTCGGGAAGATGTACGCAACTCCAATTTGTATTCCATAGTACCAATATTTTGCAACACCTTGTAAGGACCATATTACATGTGTAATAATTTATTATCCACCTTAGATTTCTTTAGGGACATTTTCTTGTATGGTTGTAGTCGTCAAAATACCTTATCACCTACCTCAAATCTTCTTTCATTGCAATGTTGATCTACCTATTGTTTCATTCAATTCTGCGCCAGAGTGAGGTTGTCCTTTAAGAGCTGGAGAACTTGTTGTTAATTCTCAATGCCATATTCCATTGCTTGAACCTTAGAATTTTATATTAAATATGATGTGATGGATTGTGGATGATATCCATAAAGTACCATAAATGGGGTCATTTTTGCTGTAGTATGGAAGGAAGTGTTATACCACAATTTAGTTAAAGGTAACCACTTGACCCATTGTGTTTGTTTATCAAATACAAAGAAATGAAGATATCCTTCAAAAACATCGTTCACTATCTCAGTTTTCCCATCAGATTGAGGATTATAAGATGGGTTATGAGCTAATTGAGAAATAATTCTATCTAAAAATTTCTAGTGAAAATGAGATCTTTGTCACCTACAATAATCTTTGGGTTTCCATGAAACTTTTGAATTATTTCGATAAATGTAGTAGTAATTATACTATCCTTAAAAGGATGAGATAATGCACAAAAGTGTGCATACTTGGTAAGTTTATCAACTACCACCATGATGACACTCATTCCTTCAAACTTGGGTAAACCTGTGACAAAATCCATTGACACTTCCTCACAACATTGACTTGGAATTTCTAAAGGTTGTAATATACCTAGGGTGTTAATTGTCTCAACTTTATTTTTTTTGAAAACCAAACATTCTGCCACAAACATTTGAATATCATATTTAAGGCCATCCCAAAAGAATTCATTTTTGACAGTTTGGTATGTTTTTAAAAATTTTGAGTTCCCTCCTAAGGGGGAGGTGAGAAATTCCAAAATATTATCTAGTTTTAGTTGGGAATTCTTACAAATATATAGGTGATCTTTGTACAATAATGAGTAATTTTTCCATCTAAATGTATCATATGTACTGGAATCTTTCTTAAACTTTTTAATGAGTGTCCACACCTCTTCATCGTTCTTCCATTCATACCTTTCTTCTGTTATCCACTCAGGTTGGATAATAGAAATTGCACAAAGCAATGCTTCCACATCCTCATTCTTTCTTGAGAGTGCATTTGCAACAATATTTTGCTTCGTTTTTTTGTAGACGATTTCAGGGACATAACCCAACATCTTTGTGACCCTTTTATGCTGCTTTTCTGAAGGTAATATTTGTTCCAAAAATTATTTAAGGCTATCATGACCTATTTTTACCTTGAAGTGTCTTCCCATTAGGTAAGGTTACCATTTCATTAGTGCATGTAGTATTGCCAACATTTCCTTCTCATGACTAGGTTTGTGTAAATAATTTCCACTGGTTGGATGACTTTAAAATGAATTTGATCTTCCTTCTTGCATTAAAACAACACCAATTCCATCTCCTGAGGCATCACATTTAAAAATAAAGTCTTTTCTGAAGTCTGGCATAGCTAAGACTGGTGCTTGGAACATTTCGTCTTTAAGATTTACAAAGGCCTTTGTTTCTTTTGGAGTCCAACAAAATGCATATTTCTTCAATAATGATGTTATAGGTGTCACTATTCTCCCATAATTCTTAATAAACTTGTGATAATACCTGGTCAACCCAAGAAATCCTCGAATATGCTTTATGGTTATGGGTATTTTCCATTCCGTAATGACTTTAATTTTGTTAGGATCTACCTTAATACCCTCATGAGGTACAATATGACCAAAATATTCCACCACTTGTAATCCAAAGAAACAATTGGATGTTTTTGCATATAATTATTTCTCTTCCGACAGTTTGAGCACCTAGTCAACATGTTGAACATGATCCTTCCAAGACTTGTCGTAGATTAGCATATCATAAAAAAATAGTAACACATATTTTCTACGGAAGGGTTTAATAATGGAATTCATCAAACCTTGAAATTTTGAACGTGCATTAATAAGGCCAAAAGGCATGACCAAAAATTCATAATGATCCTCATGAGTGTGATGCAGAAAAGTGTTCTCTCTGCGGACAGAGGCAACCCCTCTAGCCCTAGAGTGGGTCTAGTCACAGAAAAGACAAATCAACAATTGCTTTCCTTAAACAGTCATCGTTGGAGGCCTACCTCAAACCGGTGGTCGATGAAGTTCCTTTGGGCTCCTCCAGCTTCCATTTCCTTCTCCTCAATGAGCAATCAACCTGAAACAACACAAGAAAACAACTAAGCACGTAACCAAGAAAAAACAATAATCTATTTACTCAAAAAGTCAAGAAGTTGTGAGCTATCAATTAAATTACATAAAATACATAGGAAAAAAACATTGATTGTATTAATAATGAATCAAGAGCAAGCTTACAACCAAGTCTTGACGTCACAAGCCTTCTCAAAGGATCCAGCCAGTATGTTTCTCGAGCATTCACTCTTTAAGGATAAATCTTCGAACATAAAATGTCTCTCTCTCACTCATAACTTTTAACACAAAGTTAAAGGCACTCCACAACCTTCCAAAATCTATCAACAATCCCACACTTGTCACACTCACACCAGCTATCTACCAAACTCAAAAAGCACTAGCTGCACTGCCCAACCAAAAGAACTACCAGATCATAGCAAAGGTGAGTGCTTTAATAAGAGAAGTCTCCATGAAATGTGGGAGGAAGAGGTCATCCTCAAGGAAGGTAGAACAAATGATGGAACTATCATACCAAAGGGGGAAGGGTGACACAAACTATCCCACCAACCAGGTCTGGAGACATTCAGAAGGCCAACTGTTGAAACGAATACGCCCAATCTAGACCGTCACAGGTCATAAATTGATTCTCCGTGATGACATCACTAGGAGGCAATGCACGCAGACCCATCATCGCTATATACAAGTCGTAACCTCGTGCTGGGTCTAGAAATCCGACCGTCATGGGAAATAGATATACACCTACGACAGAGTCGCAATGAGACTGTTATGGACATGGGAATGTCACGTATATTAAGGTTTTAGTTGTGACAAGGCAAAAACTTAGGGAATGAGGGTCAATTGGTAGTAGCAGAGAGCATTTGTTTAATCTCCTTACACCAGTGGGAAGATATGAACATGTTTATTTGACACATGACACAACAGAAGGACTGAGATGAGGACAGTGAAAAATTATTGTGTAACAATGAATTTCGAATGTTGTTTTCGGAATGTCTTCATTATTCATTCTAACTTTATGATATACTGAATGAATATCCATCTTAGTGAAGTAAATTTCTCCATGTAATTCATTCAACAATTTATCAATAATAAGAATTGGAAGTATATCTTTAATAGTGATCTTGTTGAGCTCCCTATAATCTAGACACATGCACCATGATCCATCCTTCTTGTGCACTAATACTATTGGAGCAGGGAAAGAACTTTGACCAGGTTGAATTATAACAACCTCTAGCATTTCTGGAACCATATGTTCAATTTCACTATTTTGGGCATAGTGGTATCTGTAAGGCTTGATTTTTGGAGGAACACTTATTGGAATCAAATGAGTAGCATGAGCATGATCACTTATACATTGGAGACCTTTAGTAGTCTCAAATACCTTGGAATGATTTTCCAAGACATTTTGGAGATCTTGAGAAATAGATGATTTTGATGTTTGAACATCTAGTGAGCACAATTTTGCAATTATGCCTCATTGTTCTTTCTTTAGAAGATTTTTCATGCCATTAGAGCTAATTTTCTTTCCTAGTTTCCCTGAGATACCCCTTAATTGAACTTCCTTTCCTTCAAAATAAAAAGTTCTTAAAAATTAAAAGCTATCGTCCCCAAAGATTGTAACCATTGGACTCTTAGGACAGCATCAACACCACCCATTGGAATAGAAAGCGTTGGACTATTCAATGCATATTCCTCCATGGATAGCTTTAAATTATGACACTTTTCCAAGAAATTTTTAGTTACTCCATTTGCAACCATTACTTAACACTCTGGTGCTTCATAGAGGAAGAAATTCAATTCCTTTCCTATCTTGTAATGAATAAAATTATGGGTACTACCTGAATCAATCAATACTATTACATTTTTCTTCTTGATATGCCCTTCTATCTTAAGAGTTTGAGGAGTGTTAATTATTGCCAATGCATTACAAGTTACGGTCGGATTCCTTTATTCTTTCTCTAGGGTTATTTCCTAGTGTATGTGATGAGCCCCAATTTTGGTACAATTTGGGCTCATTTTGGCCTATTTTACTTGCTCAAACCATTCATTTTTATTTGCTTATGCATGCATTTCTTAGTTTATTCATGTTGTTTGTAGGAAGAAAGTTAGACACTTTATCTACGTGACTAATGCATTATGATTCCAGGTTTTGGCATTAAAAAGGGAGCAAGAGACAACGAAAAAGGGGATAAGGACACAATGAGGTGGCACTGCTGATTTTGTGGAGAGATGTCCACGGTCTTGGGACATTCCTCGTGATTCCCACCAAGAACTCCGAGCTCCAATCCATCTCCCCTCCGAGCTTAAGAAGCAGCCAGCTGTCCTACAGTAACAACAGTCATAAACTGTTTTACAGGAACAGTAGTTATGACTGCCCTACAAGATCCGCAGTTAGACTCTAGTTGGACAGTCGATCTCCTAAAATCAAGGGCACTTGGTGGATCATAATTTTGTATAAGTATGAACGCCTTAGCCTTAGATAGGTTGTTGAAACTCTCGTATTGCTATTGTAATTTTGGAGCACAGTTCAGTTTTCGTTCCTTTTTGTAAGCCAATTTGGCATGACATCAGATTATGAATAAAGAAGGCAGTTTGTGATCTAGTTCTGAGTTCCTTAAGGAGACTATAGCTCTCAGGTTAGGGCCCAACCTGAGAGCCATAGATCCCCTCTGCTGTAGTGTTGTTTCCATTTCATTTCCAGCACTTTAAGTTTTCGTTTGCACATGCAATTCGAATTACAGTTTGGTGATTTGGTTTTCTTATGAGTAGGATAGATTTTTCTTATGGTACAATTGTTTCCACTTGCTTAGTGTAGCAGAGGATAGATACCATCAATTGGAGCTCCAGCGAAACGGTTGTTAAGGCTCACTGCCATCTCTCTTGAGAATTGGGGTGCAGTCCATAACTAGCCACCAAAAACACGCATTACTTTACTTGATGATTGCTGCAATATAGTCACGGTTTTGATTAGATGCTTCCTTGTCATTCACACCTGAACACATACTTTCATCACAGCCTCATACATATTTCTCTTCGCGTTTTGGATTGCTGTTCATTGAATTCATGGCATAAGTAATTTAGGTTGATGCATTTTCGGTTTGGTGACAGTCATAATCATTTGTTTCATTTACACTCCTCTTTCTCGTTCCATTACCATCTCCTCCATCTTGATCACGCATGCAAACCTATCTCCTCGACCTTCACTTCATTCTGTCCTCTCCCAAAGTCTTCCACTCCTCACGTAACTTCATTTCCTAACCTTTCATTGACATAACCCTTTACCTTCAACATACTCCCTACACCCATTTCCCGTCTCATTCCTCCACTTCTGAGCCATCACCAGCCTTATCCCTACCTCACATATCTCTTCCTACCATCCCATCACTCGTCCATCACTTCAAACCTTCACGGTAGGTCATCCTGTAGCAGTTTATAAACATCCTGTAGAAACCTCTGAGTATCCTGTAGGATCCCCTGCAGACATCCTGTAGGAGGCCATTCACTCGGTTGCTGAGCTTCTGAATGTGGAAAAACTCTGTGGATGGATGCTAAGGGTCCATAGGGACCTCACCTAGCCTCCCCAACCTGTCCCACGCTTTCCTTCCTTCTCCATCCCAGCTGCACAACCAAACCCTA